>JBBPJT010000217.1:0-38447 GCA_038088895.1 Xerocomus potaroensis | reverse complement strand
TGGGCCTGGCGCAGCGCATCGACGCGAGCCTCGAGGTCTTTGTATTCTGCGGATGGGTGTGAGCGAGAGCGGCGACGCGTCGTCCAAAAGACCGACCTTGGGGCAGTTCTGTGATGTCTTCTGGTGCAACTTGGCCGAGACGTTCTCGAGTTGCCTGCACGCTCGAGTTGAACCCCTTCGCGATCTTGCTGGCTGACTGGCCGAGGTTGAGGTTAGAGAAACTGGATTGGAACTTTGACCAGCCGTCCATCGTTGTCGTCGTGGTAGTTCTGAACTAGGCGCTGTCCGGGGTTCGTGTGCTCACGACACCTTTGGACGATGGCAGTGCCAATCGACGCGTATTCGTATTTGTATCACAGTACTGACCCGACTCTCATCTAATCCATGGACAGCGTGCACAGACCCTCTGCGTTCAATTTCTCAAACGCAATTCGGTGAGCGGCCGCGTTCGTGATCAGTGTCAGTACGATGATCGAGTACAGCAATCATTTCCTGGCAGACAAAGGGCTGGCGTTGCCCACGGCGACCAGCACCGGGACTACCATCGTCGGCTGTCTCTTCAAAGATGGCATCGTACTCGGCGCAGACACACGCGCAACCGAAGGCCCGATCGTCGCCGACAAGAACTGCGAAAAGGTGTGTGTGCATCCGCCGATGAAAGAAAAAAAAAGAGCAGGGGAAACCTCACGCTGACCGAACACAGATACACTACATCTCCGAGTCCATCCGCTGCTGCGGCGCTGGGACAGCTGCGGACACCGAATTCGTCACGGCGATGATCTCGTCGAACATCGAACTACACGCACTCTCGACGGGTCGCAAGCCGCGCGTCGTCACCGCCATGACGATGCTCAAGCAGCATCTCTACAAGTAAATACCGTACTTTCCCCAGCCGACCGTTGCTCGCGTAGGTGTACTGACGCTTGTGTGTGTTCCAGATATCAGGGGCATATCGGCGCAGCACTCGTCGTCGGAGGCGTCGACGTGACCGGCCCACAGCTCTTCACGGTCCATCCCCACGGATCAACGGATAAGCTGCCGTATGTGACGATGGGATCGGGTAGTCTCGCAGCGATGGCCGTGTTTGAGAGCGGCTGGAAACCCGACTTGACCGTACGGCCATCAGCTCGACTTTCCGGGGTAATGGCGCTGACGACACCCGTTCATAGCGAGAGGACGCGTTGCATTTGGTGACGGCTGCTATCTCGGCCGGTATCTTCAACGATCTCGGTTCGGGTTCCAACGTCGATGCGTGTGTCATCACTGCGGCGGGCACGGAAATGCTCCGCAACTTTGTCAAGCCCAACGAGCGCGTCGAAAAAGAACGCAAATATACGTTCAGGAGGGGGACCACAGCCTGGAAGAGCGAACGGATTAGAGAGTTGATCGTCAGCGAACAAATTAAACCTGTAGGTGGCGAGGCAATGGATGTGAGCTAGGCAGCAACATGTACAACAGTCGATGTTCAATTTCACTCCCTTGTTGAATGGCAGAATGGCACATAAATATAAGATAACATGACTGAAAATACTGTTCAATGTACGTTCTATCTATACAATGATATTTCAACAGGAAAAAACATGCAAACGAATGTTACAAATGCAGATCAGTGATAAAGCATGATGACCTAGTTCAGTACCACGTCAGGTGCCGGAGACACGACTGCGACGAGCACAGAGATATCTGTAGCGCTATCTCAGACACATGAAATCAGGTTGTCAAACACACACACTCACCGTCAATTTTACCGCCTCTGAATGTCTTCCCTTGTTCCCTTGCTCGCCGAGCAAACGGTATCTCATCTTCCAACTCACTGTCCTCCTCCTCAAAGTTCTTTCCCTTCCTCTCCGACACCCGACGTGCCCTTGAGCACAGTGCCTCACTCAACATTCCCGCGAGCGTCCTCCTTCCAAGCAGCCCTTTCCCCCTCACTTGGTTCGCATTCCCGAGAAACGATCGCTTGAACCGCACAACTTCATCCAATACCTCCGAGTCCCACAAGTTGTCGCTCAATCCATCGCTCGCCAGGATAAGAATGTCGTCCGCTTGTACGGGAAGCTCGAGGATCTGTGCATCACTCGGTCGAGCGGAGGAGCTCGGCCCAAGTTGAACAGGCGTATTAAAAGCCCACCACATCTCCGCGCTGCGCCACACGATATATTCATCCCGTACAAGCATGCCCATACAGTCACCCAAGTGTGCAATTTTGAGAACCGCATCGTGCGCTTGCTCAGTTGGAGTTGGTAAATCGAACAGCATCGGACGATGAGAAGACGCAGGGGGTGTCGGTGATTGTGAATGTTGAAGAACTGCGACAAGTGCGGTCGACGACCCTGTTTTCAGCGGAACGACCCTTGGTTGTGGGATGATGGGGGTCTCGGGCGGTGGTGTAGGAACAATGGTATCACTAGGTAGTGACTGCGCTTCAGGGATCGACGGCAACGAGGATGGCTGTATTGCAGGGGAAGATGTCGACGTCTCCTCGGCCACGACGTGTGCTTTGATCGTTTTATCATACGCATGTTCGAGAATCATGAGAATGTCCAAGCCATCCTCGAGGTCTTCGAGCGAGTCTTCTAGTTGCTCGTGGAGCTCGTCCACGTCTGCATACCACGGCCATGCGTCATTGAGCGCAGTGGTACCCATACGTCTGGGGGAGGAACTTCGGGCCGGAGATCTCTCGCGGAGCTGGGACGCACGCACATCGGCCTCCAAAGCCTCTGCGGAGCAATGATGCATCAAACGGCGTGCAAACAGCGCACTGGGTGAAGGATCTTGAGAAGCACGTTTTGATATACATGCGTCTACCACATGGAATAGCATGTCAAGTTCGATGACACCTGGAGGGAAAAGAAACGTGCACATACCTCTGGCCCGTGACCAGCCTCCGACACCGTCGGCCACGCCCATGGCATTTTCACGGACAAAGTAGGCATCTTCGCCTACTTGAACGGCAAAGCTAAGGTCCTCTTCTGCCACGTCCTGGAAGAACCGTCCAGAAGAGACACTAGCACTTGCCTTGCCTGACTTGGCAGACTTTTTTGCATGCTTGGGAATGCCATACGCACCAACGTCGAGGTGGTACCGCACGCGATGTTTCTTGACACGCGGATGCGAGTCGGACTGATCAGTGAGGGAAACGTTGTAAAATGGGACTGGAGCAAAGGATGAATACGGGAAGAACCCTGCGGACTGGTACGATGCAGGTGTGATGAGTGGCGAAGACGAATTTGCCTGTGGCGAGGTGAGTGCGAGCGAAAAGGGTGGTTGGCCGGAAGTCTGGCCGTGTCCGTGAGGTGAGTTGTGTGAGTGGGGGCTGGCTGAGCCCTCGCCTTCCGCCTTGACGGGGAGGCGCGATGTGGAGAGAATATGGGGGTTGCCTGGACGGGAACTGGGAGGTGGTGGTGGTGGTGGCAGGGAGTCAAAAAAAGCGAGGGGTCCGGTGGTAGTGTTTGCTGTGTACAGCGGACGAGACGATGGGACGGAGTTCGAGCGAACTCTGGAAATCGCACTGGTGGAAGTGGAAGTGCGAGAAAGAGCGGTACGGAATCGCTTCTGGATGGTCTTCATCGTCGGACACAGCGACAAACGAGGTCTTGTCACTGTCGGCGACAACGAGGACGATGCGAGATGATGATAAAGATGATGGAAGCGAAAAAACACGAATCGGAAGTATCCGGGAAGACAAGTGTAAGTGTAAATGCAAGTCTAGTAAATTACTAGATACACAAATCTGAGCTGACATCTGACATTCTACTCGTCCTCGTCCGTCTTGGGGGCCTCACGGGGCCCTTCTGTCTCCGTCGCGGCCGCCGTGCTCACCTGACTCAGGGCTGCATCTGCCTTTTGCAGGTCTTTCTCGCTCAAACTCCTCAGTGCACCACCACCGGGCGTGCTGACCCCGGAGTGAACAGACCCTGCACGCGAGCGGACTTTCATCACCAGCGGGCTATCATCGGACAGCGTGGGGTCAAACGAACTTCGAAACTTTGATAAGAACAGCCACTTACAACGGGTATCCATCGTCCTCGTCTTCAGTCGGCCGTGGCCAGTCGTACCCACGGTAATCACTCGTATTCAATCGCTGCATCTGGAAAGATATTAGTAGCATCCCCACGAGTCACCCCTGGGACAGCTCACCTCCTCCGTCAGCGTTCCCATGTCTCCCGGCGTCGCGATCCCGGACATCCGCAAACGAGGGCTGGCTGGCACAGACATTGGCAAAAATCGTTCCATGCCCGGTCCGAGCCAGTCACCGTCCTCGTCATCCAGCTCACCATTCGAATTCACGAATGCGTCTGGATACGCCCGCCTCAATGCTAGCTGTCTCGATTTCGAGTACTCGACACCCAGATTCTTCCAGTCCAACAGTGGACTCAGCCGTTCAACCCGGTTCCGCTGGTTAATCCGCTGTCGCCGTGTCTTGTTGCAGAACTGGAACATCGAGTCCGCTAGCTTGTTGACAGATTCATCGACAGAATGCATCCGCCGATCAACGATATAGCACCCTTCGTCCTCTGGACATTCGATGAGATCTTGCATGAAACACCCAAATCCAGACAAATTGGTTGTGACGGAAGGAATCCCCATCTGGTCTTGCTGTTGGCCGTCTTATCGCCACCTATAGCGACTGCATGACTCACCACCGTGCACTCTGCTGGTGTGTAGCCCCATGGTTCATAGTAGCTCGGGAACACACCCAGGTGGCAACCTCTCACAAATTCCTCATAGTCAAGACAGAAGATCGGGTTGTTCGAGTTCAAAAATTCGGGATGGAACACCACCTTGACCCTGTCAGATGGCGCGTTGAACAACTTGACGCGGCGGAGCTGGTTGAGAATAGGGTCGTTGGCATCGTCCACCATGTTGTGTGTGACGATCGGGGGGTATGAACCTCGTCTGAGTGCCAATATCCGCCGCTTCAGCAGCACGTGGTCCTCCGCAGACAACAAGTCCTCTGGTCGAATTTCCATCTTTCCCTCCCTGTGACATCGAGAGTGAGGAAGCATCCGAGGTCAGACATCGGGAGCACGCACCCATGATATCTTGCAGCATGCTCAAACAGACGGGCACCGATCCGGTTTTGTATCTCTGTAACAGTGTCTTTTAATTGTTTCATGACCGCCTGCCCTTTGAGAGCATCGATGGTGTACGAGTTCGTGGCAGCGGGCATGATAATGAATGCGACGACGGTCGTCTTTGAACCGGATTGTTGGAGGCGATAGTTGAGACCTGTCGACGAGACGGGTAAGAGGATCATGCGCTCGCAATCGACAAAAGACATGCGCACGCGCAAGAGATTCGATAAACATATCCACTCCCTTGTTGCGATACTCATAGCGACCAGCGGTAAACATCTGTCGGCGAGTTGAGCAAACGCGAGCAGGAGGACGACATAGGGCGGACTGACATATAACGTATTGTCGAGATCAAAGTCATAATAACCATAAAAGTGACCGCGGACGAACTCGTGAATCTTGGCCTTGGCGGTAGCATGCAAATTTTGAAACTCGTGCATTGCCTGGAACTTGACGACGTTAAGGCCATTGGGTAGGACGCCATCCGGCTTGCGTTTGAGAAGGTGTTCCGCTTCGTATGCCGTTATGTCTGATACGGTGGTGAATACGTCCGAACAATGTGCGGATGCACGTTCGATGCAGTAGCGGTGGTATATGCCCCGTTTCCCTGCTTCATGGTCGACGTCAAAGTACTGGAGGTTGTTGTAAAAATCGACGCTGCCTGCGCAGAGGTAGCGACCGAGGAGGGTCGCATGGGTAGTAAACACGGTCGTGACATCGATGTGCCGCTTCCGACATAGCGGGATGGCGACACCTGCCTGCCACTCGTGAAAGTGGGCGACGACGGCAGTGTGGAGCTGTCTGGTGACGTACTGCGACTCCGGAATGAGCGGCGCGCGACGGATGGTCGCGGATCAACGCACCTCACCGAGAAACCAGGCGATGATGTATCCAAAGAGGATAGCGTCGTTAGTCTCTGTGTCGTTGGGCGGTGAAGGAATGCCAGCGAGGCTCCAGAGATCACCCTTCCATTCGTCGAGGCGATGGGCGGCGCTACCGGTGTCAAAGAGAAGTACGCGTGGCGCGCCATCGATCAGCCAACGGCCATAGAGGGACTTGACGCCCTCGACGCGCATGCTGTCGAGGGTGGCTGCGAGGTCAGGATCAGTCGGTTCCAGTGGTTCTACTTCCATCGGTGCCGATTTGTACATGAGGGGGCCGATGAGGGTGTATCTGTCGCCATACTCTGCGACGGTGACGGGCACTTTGGTCTTGATGACGGTGTAGATACCCCCGACCTTGTTGACGACCTCCCAGGCAGACTCAAAGAGCAGATGGTTCTGTACGTCGCGTTTGGGTGGTTCAGTCATGAGAGCAGGAAGAGAGAGCGTCGCGTTAATCGATACAAATCAACCTAATGTGGTAAAACTAGCCACTAGTAGTACTCTCAGCCAAGGACTGCCAGGACCAGCGCTGAAGCCACAGACGACGCGGCATTGACCTGCTCTCGCTCGTCAATACGAGAAGAGGAGACATAACGAAACAAACCTGGTTGTTCGTCAACACATTTATGCCACTGACCACCTTGATCGTCTCGTCCTTGTCTGGCATCGTCTCGTCCTGGAGAATCCATTTCTTGTCCTCAGAGTAGCGCGTGCGCTGAAGGGTTGCTCCAAGGAAGGAATCGAGCTAAAAGACTCAACACGATCATAGCAAAAAAGGGGGGGAAACATCAACACACCAACGAACCAAATATACCTGCAGCAGTACCCCACCCGACGAGTGTAGATAGCAGCGGCACCCACGCTACCCTACACGCGCTGTTTTCGACGACGAGACACACGAATTGTGTGAGCCCTACGATGAGCCCGCCTATGCCCGACGCGACTGTGCCCCCGAGTGAGATTGCGCCGTTCGTCCCAGCGGGCACCGTCTTGAACGTCGTGATGAGGATCGGCGGTGTGCTCGAGAGAATGCCCAGCTCTGATGCGAGCGTGTCTCCGAGACAACACGCAAATTGACTGGGCCGGTGTATGAGCTAGACGAACGCGCGCGCTGAGAGAACCGAAGACGTACCCGAGGGTCGCCAACACGAGCGCACGACTGAGACCGCCAGCGATGGTCGGCGAGAGCGGGCACCACCCGTCGCGGTCGTACACCTCGAGACCGCCGTGCGACGATGCGAACAAGGACCAGGGAAACGCGTGCGGTGTGAACCGGATGCTCCACACAACGCATGTGACAAACGCAGCGGCGCTGTTGCACAGAACCTGCCATCCAGTGCGGTAACCAGCGCCGTCGTACCCCGCCTCGAGCTGGGCCTTGCGCTGTCTACCTTCTGTGCGTCCGTCAAGTCGGGTTCTGTACGCTGTCGAAAGACTCACGCTTGGTCGCCCTGGATGCGAGCAGGTAAAACACGATGAGAGAGGCGCCGATAGCGCGTACGTGCGTCCCCATCACCACAAAACCGACCACGAACGCAGTCGCAGCACCCGAAGGCGATAACTTGCGTGACAGTGCTCCATTCACACTTAGATAGAGAGAGCAGAGAAGAGGAAGGACAGGCCAGGTCGTGAATATGGTCATGGTTTGTGTACTACTTTCTGCTAAGCGACGACAATGAGACGATCGGTGCCGCAGACGCCCTTCCACGTCGACCTGGCACCAACGGCTCGCGGTAAGACTTGGTCTCGTACTCCCACGTAGCAAACATCTGCGCATCCGGGAGCGTGAACGAAGACGTGTCTTGTCCATTCGCATTCGGCCCATCTTCGCCGCCTTTTCCCCCCTGCGTCGCTGCCACGCTTAGAGACAAGTTCCACGGTGCTGGAATACTTGGTCCATAGTACAGTTTTTGTGTGCCCCGTTGCAGGACTGGTGGGTGCGATAGGCGCGACGTGCGCGACAATACCGGTCCCTAGGCATACCCATTGTCATTGTCAGCAAAACCGTCGGGCTGTCAAGAAAATAGGGTACACACAGGAAGAACTTGACGTGCAAGCTCAGGGAGACGTGATGACTGCTGGGAGGCAAGAAATACCAGCTTGTCGTTGGTAAAAACAGGTCGCGGAAGTGCGGACGGAAGCAGAGACCGTTTGTCCCCATCCTTGTCCACGTCCTTGCCCGTCCGAATGTCCTCGAGCACGCTGTGTGGAACCGGGTAGGACGGTCCGATGGGTGCGACGCGCGGAGGACATGGCCCGGCGTTTGCGTACAACGTCGATGGTGCATCCCACCGTGTGTTGTTTTGGATTTGCGAGAGCAGCGCCATCGCCACCTTGTGTTTCGCAGGGTTGGGCGGACTCGGCTGAGAGACCGGGTGGGTCAGTATGTGGTGGTAAGCCGCAAAGAGTGCTTGTTGTGTTGCTGGCGTCGGAAGCCGGGCAGGTTGGGGCTTGGACTGTCGTGCCGCGAGCGGTTGAGATGGCAGGTGCCACGGGGGCGTGTTTGCGAGCACAGATTCAGAGTAGGGCACCTGGATGAGGTAGTCTCCGGCTGTTATCGATGTGATGTGCTGTGGAACCGGTGAAGGCGGTCTTTCCATCTTGACTGCATGGGGTGTGGGTGTCGGCGATGGCGACCGTGGCTGGGAGCCATCGGGAAAAGGTGGTAGAAAATCGGGCGTAAACGGCGCTGTGGGATGTTCACGATACGACAGTGGTTCTCTAAAGCGGTCGACAGCGTCAACAGCGGATGCGTCGGTCAGTCCGTCGTCAAGTTCTTCCTCGTCCTCGTCAATGGCCAAGGCGTCCTCGAGGAGTGGCAGATAGCTGAGAGGGGTGAGATGTTCGTCGGGAACGAGACCATCGGCCAAGTATCCTACAGACCAGAACGAGTTGATAAACACGATACAGACCGAGCAGATCACATACCTCTGAAATCTGCGAGGTCATCGCGCCGTTTAGCGCTGCTGGATGCGTACCTCGACAACTCTAGACCCTCCGTGCTGCAGTACTCGCTCAATTCATCCAAATTGGTACCAAATTCTCCGAGACAAACGACCAGGTCATGAACGGAGAGCCTTGGTCGCCCTGCGAGCTCGGAAAACTGTCCACACGTGGAGGCTAGGAGAACGAGATATCTGGTCAACAAATTGGAAAGAACGGACAATGCTTGGGCAGAGGTTCGAGAAAAGCTGTGGGCATGCAGAATCTTCATCACGACCGAGTCAACGATCACAGCAGTCGCTGCTTGCGAGGCCATCAAATGGACTAGTTCATGAAGCGTAAAGTAGTCGCAGTGTGGCAATGCAGCACTCAAAAAAAAGGGTCTTCTTGGTATTTGTACATTCATAAGTACCGTACGAATACAAAAGAATACGGTTACTTGGTCGACGAACGCTCCCCGGTGAGATCCCATTTACCAAACAGCAGACTGAGATCAATGAGAATGCGTCGTGACAAGGATATCTGAAAACATACTCAAATACGGCCATGATGGTCCATTTTCGATTGTCAGCTTCGGGAAAGACCAACGACCGCGGGCCGTAAAATACCTAAAAGACGATCGGTCATGAAAAAACTCAGTTCTGCTGGCAACACACCTCGTCGTCGACCTCGTCTTTTTTTCGTGGAAGACAATGGAGGAACTTCCAGTTGGGATGAGCGCCACCTTCGCGACAGAGGTTCTCTGTAACTTGATAACCTGCAAAGTCTTCGAGACGCTGCTCTTTTTCAGCCTCTTGGCCCATGGATATCCTGTGGAACGGTTCGTGATCCGTCTCGTGGACAGTCTTTCCTTCTTTCTCACCAGGTATCCGTCACGACGACATCAGCACCATGGATGGCTTCGCGTGGGTCGGACCCCCACCAAATGTTCTTATCGCACTCCAGTTCCGTGACGCGATCCCACACGGCCTTGGGGCATTGGTAGGCAGGCTGGGGTGGAGATGCTACACGGAGTTTGTGACCAAGACGCGGATATGTGACAAGCATGTCATGGAGGACATTGGCGGAATCACCGACGTAGGCCACCGTAAGAGGACGGAGCGAAGGTAGTGGCCTGTTAGGGCCAAGAGAAGGGATTTGGGTCGGATCGAACAGGTGAGTGTGCTCATGCAGAGTAAGGACGTCTGCGAGAACCTGCGTGGGGTGCCAGAGGGAAGACAGGGCGTTGAGCACTGGGACGGGCGAATATTTGGCAAGTTCCTGCAGAACGTTTGCATGGCCAGGATGAACGCGACGGGGATGACATTACCTCAATTTCGTCGTGTGCACCGACGCGGGCAAATATGCCCTGACACATGCCGCCGAGAACGCGTGCAGTATCACGGGGGGACTCGTTCACGCCGAGCTGGATATCGTCGTGGCCAAGGAAGAGTGCCCGACCACCGAGGAGAACTGCAGATGTCTCCGCGGAGACGCGAGTGCGAGTGCTACGCTTGGAGAAGATGAGAGCGATGGATTTGTTAAACAACGACTGTGAGGGCATACGCAGACGCGTGTTTTTCTGGTTGCGTGATTGTGGTGCGAGCCAAGGAAGCGAGATCTGTTTGAGGGCGTATGAATGGCCGACCAGACGCAAAATCTGCGGGCCAGTAAGGTCTGCCAATGTCATTAAATGTGGTACTGGGGACATTTTGATTGGTATGGTACGAGGAGGAGGAGGAAGAGAAAGAGTTACATAATCAACTCATTTACTCGGGAGTTGCCGGTGTGAGCCAAGGAGATATCGCACCGTCTCACCGCCGTCATTTGCGACTGTCGCCACCGTCGCTGACGACGAGCACGACAACGAACACGACAACGACGACAACAAAACACTTCTAGTCGCTGTTCCTCGCGTTGGCCAGTAGAAATGTCCACCAGCCGCACATCTTCCCTCACACCATCCAGATCCGACACCCCTCCTGCACCACCAGCGACCGTCCAGCCAGACCATTTCTTTGGCTCAGAGGGCACACATTTACCTCCTTCTCCACACTCAGAGGCAAGGCCATGGTATGAACCCGGTGATGACCCGCTTGCTCACCGTGGCATACCCGTCTTCAAGCCGACTATGGACGAGTTTGCCGACTTCGAGGCCTACATGACAAAGATCGAGTGCTGGGGCCTCAAGAGCGGCATCGTGAAGGTCATCCCTCCAAAGGAATGGTGAGCACCATCCCCGCGACGCGCTCCGCTGCCCCTCATCCTTTCCAGGGTCGACGCGCTGCCCCCGATCAAGGATCAGCTTGCAAACGTCAAGATCAGGTCCCCTATCGAACAACGCATGGTTGGTCGTGGTGGCCTGTTTCGCCAGGAAAACTTTGAGAAACGCAGGGTCATGAGCGTTCGCGAATGGGCAGAGCTTTGCGATAAAGAAGAATTTCGCTCCCCTGGCGTGGAGGATGTCGGCCTCCCTACACGGGGCACGCGCACCGGTCCACGACCTCTGCGTACTGCCCGCGCAAGAGAATCCAACCATAAACTCGAATCAGTCAAGCAAGAGCAGGGCGAATCATCCAGCGGCATGCTCATAGATGAACCCACTGCAGATTACATGTCCCCTCCTACAAGTGTCGGTCTTCCCAACACTCCAACCGCTGATACATCCACAAATACACCTCCACCAGCAGTCGCAGATGATGACACTGCAGTTGGAGCTGAAGGCGACGACGATCATCTTGCTGACGTGGACGCCGATCCCACAAACGAAAAACCGGTGCAAAAGGCCAAACGATCGCAGACACGCGAAGCTCGTGAAGCTAACCTCGCAGCACGCGCTGCCAAGGACGCCGCCTTCCTCCAAGTGTTTGACCCCAATAAAGACTGGTTACCTGCGAGCACCACCTCCGAAGACTATACTGTTGAATTTTGCCAAAAGTTGGAGCGCCAGTATTGGCGAAATTGTGGCTTTGGGCGCTCTCCTTGGTACGGTGCTGATACACAAGGTACGTTTTAAGTTGTTATTGGGGTCATACCCAACCAAAAATTCTGCAAGGATCACTTTACACCGACGAGACGAAAACATGGAATGTAGCCCATCTTCCTTCCTTCCTTTCCCGTATTCTTCCCTCTTCTGCAAATGGCCTTCCTGGGGTAAACTTGCCTTACTTATACTTTGGGATGTGGAGAGCTACTTTTGCCTGGCACGTCGAAGATATGGATCTGTTCAGCATCAACTACATTCACTTTGGTGCCCCCAAATTCTGGTATGCGATTCCCCAAGGGCGAGCTACTGCCCTTGAGGCGACAATGAAGAGTCAGTCTGACATTTAACTTGTATATCGGCTTTCTGACATTGGCGTGAAAGGTTATTTCCCAAAAGACACATCTCAGTGCCCGCAGTTCTTGCGGCATAAATCCTTCCTTGCATCGCCGACGCTACTAGCTCAGTCCTCCTGCAGACCAAACTTCCTTGTCCAGCGGGAACACGAATTCGTCATCACCTTCCCTAGGGGTTATCATGCCGGGTTCAATCTAGGATTTAACTGTGCAGAGAGTGTCAATTTTGCTCTAGAGAGCTGGCTCGAACTGGGCCGCAAAGCAAAAGCATGTCAGTGCGTAGCAGACAGGTACTCTCTCTTTCCTTTCCGCTCTATGGCGACCTCTAATCTAAAGGAAAATTAGCGTCCGAATTGATGTTGATCAACTTCTGCGTGACCGCGAGGCGGAGATGCTCCAACCGACTGTTCAGCAACCACCACCGTCAAAGAGGAAGGCCGAAGGAACCGATACGTCGAAGCGAAAGCGACCGAAGCAGACAGCTGAGTCTGCACCATCCGGTTCTGTGCCGTCTTCCAAATTTTCTATTACACTCAAACTTGGACCCAAGCCCCCGGAGCCAGAGTACTTTTCCTGCTGCCTCTGTGCATCCATGTCGCGTGAAGGTCTTTTACCTATTCAGGACCCGCCCATTGGGAAGAGGGAACTTCCGGATTCGCTATCTTCTATGCACGACCCCAATCTCTGGATGGCGCACGAAGACTGTGCGAAGGTGGTCCCAGAGACATGGGTTGATACAGTAGAGCTCGCAGACTTTCTTCCAGATGGCTCACATGTTCTGCAGTTGAGAGTGTTTGGGGTAGACGCGATCGTGAAGGACAGATGGAACTTGGTAGGGTAACATTTCTTTCTTGTCGAATTTATCGTACTGATGGGCTGTAGAAATGTTCTGCCTGTAACAAGGGACGACAGAAGGCCCACGGTGCCCCTATCCAATGCACTAAAGGGAAGTGCACCAAGTCATTCCACGTATCTTGTGCGAGAGAAGGACAAGGTGGTATCTCATATACCGTTTTGCGAGAGGTCGAGAAAGAAGTGATTTTGGTTGATATGCAACCGGCTTCTTCTCAGATTCCTCCGTCACCTGGGGACTCGTTTGTGGGACAGGATGCGCGGCCAATCACGGATGAAGAACCTGTCGTTTTGAAAACAATCAAGAAGAATGAAGTACAATTGTTATGTAACCAACATAACCCGGTGAGCATTGGAGAATGTTATTTATTCTGACCTGCCCGTGACGTTGTTCTCAGGCTGTCGCAGCTGCTAAGAAAGCGAACAAGCAAGACAAGATCAGAAATGAACTGCTAGCACTTCCGTCAATGTCTAGAATCAAGATTCGTGTGAGTGCTGGCGTTTTCGAGGTCTCACTGGTCCGCGTAATCGAAGAGAGCAAATCCATCGAAGTGCTTTGGGATAGGGGCATTAAGCGCGAGTTCAAGTGGGGTAGTGTTGTGTTCGGTCAGACCGATGGCCAGACTGTGATGCAAAAGCCGTCTGAGCCCGCTCCTGAACGTATGTGGCCCATCGTGACATTTCTGCAATTGTGTACGACATCTGATCTTTTTCTTTCACATGTCACTTGTACAGCGGCGACCCAGCGAATCAAAAACGCAACGCCTACACTTCACGCTGCAACTTTTCCTTCGACTTCCTCGGGCTCCTCTACCGCAGTCTCCACACCCCCAGCTGGATCAATGTACATGTCTGCTTACCATTACCAGCCCCCTACGACCATATGTGCCACTGGGTCGTGGCCGTATCAAACATGCCAACCACCCCCGCAGAATCCGTACTCAGTACCATACACCTATGTTGGGTATTACCCCTCGCCTATCCCAACGACTTGTAGATCACCCCCAGACAATTCTGGTGCACAGGGCACGTACCAGCAGTCGCCAAATACAGGTCTATGCGCTCATGTTGGTTCGATAGGGACATCGACTAGTCAGACGCACTCGATGCAGTCGTAACCCGACAGCCTTGTTTTTATCTTTCAACCCTCTCTTTTTTTCGCGCATGAAGTTTTTAATGGCAGCGTATCTAAAGTTTGGCTCCCTCTGTACAGTACGATCGTGCACTTCCTTAATATCTCGTTGTATTCTGGGGACGAGGACCCGAATGACATTAACCACGCGTTAAGTACGCTCAAAAGTCAGACTGGTTTGCACGACTGGGTCCATGGCTCATTGTCGCTTTAGCTGTTCATGTCACTTACACACTCCCAGCTGCCCTTTAGATTCTCCTTCCAGAGTGTCACTTTCCCATCACCACAGCTCACGGCGAGGATGTTGCCCGCGAGGCTCCATGATACGCGCCAAACAACATCAGGGAACTTTCCCTGTGTCGTTGGCGTAATCTGAGATGCAGTCGGCGATGGGTCCAGGATGGTCTTGACCCACGGTGCGGTCGGCGTGTCCTTTGTCCAGATAATGACTGTCTTGTCCTACAAAAAAAAAGAACGGACGTGAAATGACAATGCGTCCCGCCCAACCATTGGCACACCAACGCACCTGAGACGCAGTGGCGATATAGCTCCTCGGCAGCCCAATGTTGGGCGCCCAAGCGACGTCACGGACCCAGTCTGCATGTCCCTCGAGGGCCTCCTCCTCGACCCATGCTTGGGTGCCTTCGCGGAAGGACCAGATCTTAAGAAGGTTGTCGCAGCCGGCACTGGCGAAGCGTTTGAAAGGCGCGGGTGGTGCTAGTGCGCCGGGTTGATGAGGGTGAATGAGGGAACCGGGGTGTATGGCTGGAGCCCATGAGACGGCGTTGCATCCGATGGCATGACCGTTGAAGATGTCAGCGACCCATTGACCGTCGTCTAGTAAGACCGTCAGCGAAGGTGGAAGGTAGGTGGGCGAAACGGACCCTTGAATGTGAGTACAGAGAGTTTGCCGTCAGAGGAAGCACAGGCTAGGATGGCGCCCAGCTCGTGAGGAGCCCAGGAAATGGAGTTGACTTTGGGAAACGGTGAGGAAGTCAACCGACGTAGGGTGCGGGAAAGATACCTGAGGCGGAGTGCAACGTGTGTTCCTTGATCTTTGTCCACGACCCGGCTGAAGGGCCCTGGGTTTGCTCTCTCCAAATGAGCACTTGGCCATCGTACGAACACGACGCGAGAATGTTGCCGAACTTGGGGTGGGCCCACGCGACTTGCCAGACGGGGCCGGTGTGACTGGCAGAACCGACGTGTCAGTGTTGCAGAAAGGTGGTCGGATACGGCGACGACCTACCCTTTGAGGGTCTGACCGCCCGACTTGGAGGGCTCGCCGTCGACGACGTTGAAGACCTTTACGGTGCGATCAGACGAGCAAGTTGCGAGGCGTTTTCCGTAGTAGTCCAGCTGGGCATCGTGCTAGGCGAGAAGACGATGAGCACGGGCGCGATAGAAAGGACGTGTGTACTGTACGATCATGTCCTCATGCGCCGTTTCGATTGGGACGGCCTCGGCGGTCGTTGCGCTGACCATTTTGTGATCGTTTGAGTGCAAGAAGCGTAACAAAGACAAGGTCTGATGTCGACCACGACAACACTGTTTGAGCGCGCGTCGGCCTTGCACGCGCAGGCCGTGTCTTCATTCCGGTCGTCGTCGACGGTTACGTCGACCAAGTCCGAACATGTCTTTCTACAGAAAATCCTGCAGTCGGGAACGCTCTCAGATCGACTCAGTGCGCTCACGCTGCTCGTCCAAAGCAGCCCTTTACACAACACCAAGGCTCTCGACACTCTGAGATCCTTGGCAGAGAAAGGCAAGGCTAAGGGCGGTCGCGGAGGGAGTCTAAAAGCACTCCGCTGTATCGTTGATTGGTGGGTCGGCGGTGGTGCACCAGATCGCAAGCTCAGGTACGTCCTTTCTTCTCGTCCCATCGTCGTGCTCGAGCAACACGCTAGATATTTCCGTGACCAGCCCTTGACGGGCCCAGACGTCAACGATGAACACTTGCTTGCGTGGTACTTTGAAGACTGGCTGAAGAAGTACTTTTTTTCCGTCCTGCAGATACTCGAAGGCCTTACCGCTGATCCACTACCCTACGTGAGAACTCAGACGCTCTCACTAATATGCAACCTTCTGCGGAGTAAGCCCGAACAAGAGCACAATCTGCTCAAGCTGCTTGTGAACAAGCTGGCAAGTGCACTCGTATCGTCGTGTCTCTCTCGATCCTGATTCCGTGCAGGGAGATGGTGAAAAACAAGTTTGCTCCCGTGCCTCATATCATCTCCTCCAGCTCTTACAGACACATCCGTCGATGAAAACGGTCGTCATACGCGAGGTAACTTTACTTATCTTTGCTCCTACGGGAGCCCCAAAAACGAAATCAAAAGGCGACAACACAGCAAACGAGCATGCCCGTTACTACACTACCATCACGCTCAACCAGATTTTTCTTCAGCCGGGTGATACAGGCGTGGCCCTACAGCTCATCGACGTATACTTTCGCATGTTTGAAGATCTCCTGGGTGAAGGAAGGGTCACGGACAGCGAAGAAGATACACACGGGAAGCTTGTATCTGCGATCCTTACAGGTGTGAACCGCGCGCTGCCATTCGCGAAACTTGATGCCGCAGAAGCGAGGTAACGTGGTCACTTTGCTTGTATTTCGCGCGGCTGATCGCAAGCTGCAGTTTCCGAAAGCATATCGACACTCTTTTCTTGATCACGCACACGTCAACGTTCAATATCTCGTTGCAAGCTCTCGTCCTCATTCAACATCTCTCGTCGACGCTTGCTAATCACCCAAGCTCGTCTCCATCTTCGTCTTGTTCCCGGTCGATTGTGGATCGATATTACTGTGCCCTATACTCTTCGCTCCATGACCATCGATTGGCATCATCTTCAAAACAGACCATGTACCTGAATTTGCTATTTAAATCTCTGAAAATAGACAACAACTCTGAAAGAGTCAAGAGCTTTATTCGTAGGTTTATCCAAGTGCTAGCCAGTGGCGGAGCTGGAGGCCCAGAGTTCGTGGTTGGAGGGTTATACTTACTCGGAGAAGTAAGTGCGGTTCACGTTTGGTCTCGGTAGTTAAATATATCGCTCCAAGCTTTTTGGCACTACTCCGGGTCTGCGCGCGTTCCTACAATGGACACCAGTTTCATCGGAAGCTGAGGAGTACGATCCTCGAAAACGAGACCCTCAATTTTCAAACGCATCAGCTTGCCCGCTATATGAACTTGTACGTTTTTGTTTGGATAATTTGGAACCGGTTTACATCCAAGTCGTTATTTTCAGCTTCCGCTCCTCCATCATTATCATCCAACTGTTTCCCTTCATGCCCGCCAGCTACTCGCATCACAACCCATCACATCGAGTGCGGATCTCACGCTCAACACGCTCTCCCATTTTCTCGATCGTTTTGTGTACAAGAACCCCAAAAAGCCTAAATCAAAAGGAGCAAGTGCCATGCAGCCCGCTGCGAGTGTCGCCGATGGCACTGGTGTCAAGCGTGTCAAGGGTGAAGTCAGCAGTGGTGCGCTGCCAAACGACGAAAAGTTTTGGAGGAAAAGGGTGGAGGAGATCCCGGTGGATGAAGTACGGATCCATGCTGATATTTGGTCCTGTCTCACTCTGCGCCCATGGCCAGGTTTTCTTCCATAAATATTTTTCCAGAAAAAATCGCAAGCAACGCTCTGAAGGTAGACAGGACGGAGAAAGTGAAAGAGCTGGGTCAGTGGCGTCCCGGGACACTGACGCAGCGTCCGACGAGGATGGCACTGACGGTGAACTTGACGATTCCAGCGATGCAGACG
Source organism: Xerocomus potaroensis (assembly GCA_038088895.1). Lineage (NCBI taxonomy): Eukaryota > Fungi > Basidiomycota > Agaricomycetes > Boletales > Boletaceae > Xerocomus > Xerocomus potaroensis. Next base: position 20,473 of record JBBPJT010000217.1, on the reverse strand, counting down.
AGGACGAGGTATGGAAGGTACGACGAATGCTTGTTGCGTTCTGCTTCCCTTTTTCTTATCCAGACTGGCAGGTCATGCAAACTACGATGCCCCGGGAAAAAGGAGACGAAGATTTCCCGGACGGAGATGTCGATGAGGATGCAGTGCCATCCGATCTGGATGCGGCCGACGATTTGAGCATCGAGGGCTTGGAAGACGTCGGACCTGATTCCGATGGAAGCGAAGCTGATGGTGATGGTATACCACTTGCGGAGGTTTCCGATGACGACGACCTGATCGCTGTGGATGACATGCCGAGTGACCTCATCAAGTATGACGGTTCTGGCGCAGAAACAGATCCGCGTGAGGATGAGTGGGGTGGTATCAGTAGCGGTGACAAACGCAAACGGAACGACAAATCCAGAGGGGGGCGCAAAAAACGGAGGGCCTTGCCTACGTTTGCTACCTACGAGGAATACGCAAGGATGATTGAGGAGGGCCCGGAGGATGACATATAGCACCCAATTATCGTTGCTAACATATTCCTCGTTTACCCCGGATGTGAACGCCCTTGGACAACGACCCACTCCTCCGAGTCTACGTACGACAAGCCGTCGCAACGTCTTTCTCAACAATTTTAGTTAGGCAGATTTGCTCGCATTAACCATGAAAGCCTAGTGTACGAATTACTTGAATGCTTCATAACAAAATAAGATAATCTGCCTGTTACCCAGTGGCCACCCTCGCTCCCAGGCCTTGAGACAGACGGAAGGTGTGCATAGACGATAGTCGGTGTTTCGGGATACGCACCATCGCCGACAGCAGTCCCAAGATCTTTCATAACCTCCCGCGTACGGACCTTGCATAGACTTGCCCCGTCATCAAGGCTCATGGCTGGGCTCACTCTCAAGGAGCTGCGTCTATCGTCTTCCGGTGAGCGCAGCAATAGCCGCTGCAATGAGTTGTGCTTCGGGGCCTCTGTCGGACATGTGTTGCTTGTCTTTCGGCACAAGGAGCACGATCGTAACTTGTGCGTCAAGAGCAGACACACATCAGACATTGTGCGCATGTTTCATCATACACAAGGAGGGAGGGTGTGCAGCAGGACCACTGCGAAATCGACAACGGTAGACTCTTCCACCGGCGCAGGGACCAAGGCGAGGACCGCGTTCCTGAGGATTCTGCAGGTGCCATCATTGGGAGCACCGGTGTAACGGAGAGTGGAAAGAATGCTTGGATCAATAACTGATTGTCTAGGGACTTGAAGAATGTGGCATGGCAAAGTCTTGATAGACAATGGATCCCGCAAACCAACCAGCAGCAATCCATAGGGATTGTCAGTCACTCTTTCAACACACTTGTAATAGAGAACTGGCTGGCTGGTTGGCTACTGAATGAGTGCTGAAAATGCTAGAAACAACTTGCAATCCTTGGCTGCTCTTGGGGTGTTTAGACACGTCAGTATCAGCGTGACTAACTTGCTTGTAATCACAATTTGTTTCCACATTCTGTATGTGCCCGCAGGTGCCGCCAACCTCTTCCGCTCGCAATTAGCTGTCTAGTAACCCGCCCTGTGTCCCAACTGTCGTTCCATCTCGAACACCTCCTTAGAACTTCTACTACCGTGCCAGGGGTCGGGGAACATGTGGTTATTGACAGGACCATTCGATGGCAGCGGTGCAGATGTCACCACCACAAGTGAATTGGTTCGATAAATGGTATCCGTCACTCTCGTTGATTGTTACTTGACCAGAGACAAAATTGCTCAAGACCGGCACCAAGGTTCCCCTCGGTCGAAAGGACAGACCGCTGTTGGTGAACAACAAGAAGATCTCTCGTGACCACTGCGAGTTCACAGTGGGTCCTTGTACGCCAGACGACGTGGTGTGTCATGATAACCAGTGTAATCAACACCTCTTGATGACAACACGTACCCAGCCCAATCCATCATTTATCCCGACGCTGCAGATACGCAATGCAAAGGATAAAGCCATGTTTATCGAGCGCGACGGTCAGGCCATCATCGTGAATCCCTCGTCTGAATGCGAACTCAAGTCCGGGGACAAGGTTATTATAGTGGTAGGGGTATCAATCGAGTGTGTGCTGTCTCTGTTTGAGCAAAGGTTCTTCGTCTCTGACCAAGGGGCTAGAGTACAATGGCGACGCATCGCGTGTTTTCTGCCGCCTGCACGGTCCTTACCGTCCATATCAACGGAAGACTGCGCAGCACTCGGTGCGTACCCTACATTCACGCGTGCAGTTCGATTTTATTTCAATTCTTAACTTTAGGCATAAGTCTGGTTACCTCGCCGAACGCGCTTGCGACGCACCACCTCACTCCCAAGTACGAACTGACTGCGCCACTGGCCACGTCGCTCCTATCTGCTACTCAACTCGTGAAGGCGGAGTGGCTGCAGGAGTCTATCCGTCTGGGGACTACCCCTGACGATGGCCATCCGTTCAAACTGACGCCCCTTGAGCAGATGTTTGTACCTCCACCCGAAAGCAAATACAGGCCCGCCTTTTCGCCGTCATTACCGCCTGCGCTCAAGTCGTTCAGGTTTTGGGAACCGAATGAGGGGAGACTCCATTTATTGAAGGGGTATCGATTCGTTCTTCTCGGAGAAAGGGAAGATCGCGTCGATGGGGACACAAGGGAATTAGTCGTTCGTGGCGACGGCGAGTATGAATGTTTCCTGCTGACTAGCGGGGAAGCAAAGTGGAAACAACTGTTGGGTAAGGCGAAAAGAAAAATGGACGAGGCTGGCCTGAAAGTTGTCATTGTTTCCCGAGAGCAAGCTGTGCGGGCCGCCGTTGGTGCAGACAAATGGCAGGAAATGATGGCAGAGGTACAAAGGTCAATCAAGTTGTTCTGCGTTGCTACATCGCAATCTCATTCGGAGAACCCAGCCTCTCTGTGCCATTCATCAGTCTGGAAACACTCTTGAATGTTGTCATCAACACTGATACTTCACTCATCAATGAGGGGGCCAGTCAAGGTAGTTTTCGTTCGTCCCTCGTCGGGTTTTCTTTCTTACTTTTACTTTAGCAGTTGATGCTGCAGAAAGTAGCTCCCCTCTGCCAGATTTTGTTCCAAATACCCATCCTGATGAACCTTCGCTCGCGACCGCGGAGGAGGTTCTCCCAGAGCCAAATGATATTCGTCCTAAATCTCCTTCCCCTCCATCCACACTCTATGGCTTAGCCATCCCTCCTCCACCTAGCAAGGTATGCAGAAAGATTTTGTAACACGTTCGATCTGATCCCTCCAAGAAACTTATCCGTCGTTCGAAACCCGTGTCAACGACGAGTCGGACAGAAGAATCTGTTGTGCCCGATGTCAAGAGCGACTCCCAGACGGAAACCCTAAGGTACACTCTTCCACCAGTGAGTCACGTTCGTATCCACAGGGGCAGCGGGGTTGAACGTCATGTGAGCTCCCGGAAATGAAACGATCGACAAGGCTGAAACGGCGAACGCCAGCGCCAGCGCCTTCAGTTGAAGAGTCAGTTGTGGTAGACAAGGAACCACCGCTTAAGAAATTCAAGGCGTTGTTTGACGCCAGCGACCCGGACAAGATGGTTGTCGATACGCCAAGTCTCCGGGATGTGTATGACACCGCGAAGGGGGAATCCGTTAGTATGACTCAGGGAGGCGAGAGCGTAACTCAGAGCGACCCGCGACCGCTGCATCCTCAGGTAGTTGCTCCGCGCAAGCTGGATGCAGTTGCCGAAGAAGAAGAAGAGGAGAGTCTACATTCCCGACCCAGGTCTGCTCGTCGTAAGTCTCCTTTGCCCCAGGTAGCTCAAGAGCCCGGGGTTGCCGCGCGGAGCTCTGGCGCGAACCGTAAGGGAGCATCAAGAGCCACGCCTCAGCCGGCACAAAATCACCAGATGGACACTGATCCCGCTTTCCTGACCGCTATTGCATCAAGAAAAGGGAAGAAGAATGCCGCCGAAGATGAGTTTGACCGCGAATTCAATCATCTTCGTATTTCGGAACCAGATATCCGCGGTGGGGAAGAACCAGCTTGGGAGGCTCTTGGAGACTTTGACGTCGAGTCGATGAACATGCGAGGTAACTTTATGGTGATACTTGAAATGGACATCTTTCGCCCGAATCCTGCTTGGGAGAACACGACCGTCGCGAGGCGTACTTATGACGGTCGGCCAAACTTTAAGAAATTTAGAAAGGTGGGTGTGTCCGTCGGCGCTGGTAGTTGTCGCTCAGTGTCTTGTTTTAGATACCCACGCCCTCGTTGCGCGCTCCGATCGAGCTGGTGGCTAGGAGCGAACACGACTACGGGGTGGGCACGGGTATGTTTAAATCACTTCTCTTGGCCTCCAGCACTTTTTCAAATCGCATGGTCAGGTTACTGGAAAGACAATGGTGCTTTCAACGATCAGGCGAGTCTGCCTCCTACTCAGACGACACAAGGCACCCAGAAGCGGCACGCTCCGACGGTGTTGGAATCAGATGGCTCTGAGAGTGATGTACCGGCTCCAAAAGTAATCAAGAAGGGAAGCCATAGACCTCCGAGGTCAAAGCCAAGTGTCGCTGCTGAGAAGTTGTTCTTGAATTCGGACGAAGAAGACGATGAGCCGAATATGGACCAACCGGAAACCAGGGGAAAATCTCGTCCGGGGGTGGGCGGCCCTGCACGAAGCATGCCTACTAGGGGAAGTAAACGACGGCATATCATTGCGGACGATGACTCGGATGACGGTGTAGCCTTCAAGGGGTTTGGCAAAAAGCGAAGGGTATAGCGATTACATTAGCACCCTATCTATTACACAGTAATCTATACCTGTATGATGTCCATTAGGGAGACCTCGAAGCTAATTCATCGTGAATAGAAAATCCAAGCAGGCGCTGTGTTTTTGCGGCGACTCGACCACCAGTTTGACTGTGAAAGATAAAGCTATGGCTGATCCTGAATGAGGAGAAAAAAAGGGGGCGCACCGTTGTTCTTGACAGACAAAGCTTTCTGGAGCACCTTCCCAGTCGTCTAGAACATACCTGGTCGTATTGCCTTGGGAGACATCTTCATCTCCAGTACCAAAAAGGTCTAATGCGAGCTGAGTATGACTGACGCCTGCGTATGTTGTCACACATCGCGGGTTAATCAAGATACGAGCTGGCGTATACGCCGAGTTTGGTACGGTGAATTTCATAGTTGGAAGTTCCTCAAGGGGAAGTTCCTCATCCGGCATAGCATCGAAATCGGATCCCACATTTGCATCAGAGTCCACGGGGCTGTCTGGTTTCTGCCGGCGATGTTTGGGTTCGCGTGCGGGTCCGGGGTGTGCGTAGTGGAAGGGGGAATCAGACCCTTCATCGTCTTGGACACTCTCGCGCGCTTTGGTGACCCAGAGGTCTCTGCAGAACCATGCCTGCGTGCTATCGAGACAGGACGCGTCCATAGACCGTTGGGGTGGTGTCTCTGAAGTAGACGCGTTGTGAAAGTCCAAGCCGTGCCGGTAGTTCAAACCCTTGTAGTAGGACTGGGCAGGATCTATGACATGTGTGCCAGCTTCGCAGCAGAAAACTTGAAAGGGGAGATGCTCGGTGTAACGAGCAGCCCCGTTCTTGTCACGGGGGGGCACGGCATCTAGTTTTGATGAGGATTTGGATTGTCGAAATTGGTCGCCGCGGATATCACGGGTACGCCACCTTGAAAGGGAAAACGCTATGTATTTTTGTTACGGGTGTTTATCGGAACTTACCTATCGGAGAAAATGAACTGTCCATTGGATTCTGCCCAGTCCATGCCGCAGACCATTGCGGCTTCGTTGGCGATGCTGACTCGGAGGGTTTCCAGGATGTCGTTGGGGCAGGTGAAGCCCTTGAGCCAGACGACGCGGCTGAAAGATATCTGTCTCTTGTGGTGTAATTCTAGTAATGGTTCCAGAGCAAGATTTCGCATATATGCTTCTTCGGCGGGGTAGTATGCAGCTGCGGGGTCCTCTGTCATAGTTGGAACATGGTGAATTCTAAATGGTATGCCAAGAAGGGTCAATACTGCTTCGCAGAGATCGGTGAGGGTGGGGGTAGAGTCGGTGGAACCATAATCGAGCATGGAGACAAAGAGATTAGAAGTGCCGAGACGTTTTGCGAGTTGGATTATGACTGCGAGCTGGTCTACGAGAAAGTGGTCAGCAGAGTGTATGGCGAGTGCTACATAGTACAGTCGGTCATCTTTTGTCAGGTCGTCGTAAGTGTCGTCGTCGATGTTTTTGTTTTGCCCGAAAGGGCGTGTGAGGGTGGGGCAGTAGGCAGCGACCCAGCCATTCAGCGAGAGCAGCTCTTCTACGGCGCTGAGCACGCGTTGTGTGTCCACCTGGCTGGTTTCCCTTGCGGTGATGCTAGAGCTGGCCGTCAGCGTCGGGTGGTTGGACGAGCGGGAACGGGCACGCTCACAAGGGCACCTGGAACTGCTCCCAAAAGTACCTCGTGCCAGACGACACGAATCCTTCGAGAATGTCGGGTCTGTCGTCTCTGCCCGACCTGAGCTGGAGTGATCTGTGTTTCTGAGTGTTGAAATGCTTGAGGCCGGTGACGCGCTCGATGACATTGTATCCGTTGTATTCTGCGATTGAAGACGGTGTTGACCCTGGCGAAGAGAAGAAAAGAATGGCGGCTGATAGCAAGACGGTGAACAGACACGCTCTCGTGACGGTATTTCTTCTGAGGGTGATCGCCATGAATATGGTTCGGACGCAACTCGTCCCACAGATGGTAATACATCGATATCTCCACCGCGCGTGTCTTCCAAGACTCTCACCAGCAAGAATGTCGAGTCACTCACAGAACGGCGCCATCGCTGATGGAGCACCGTCCAAGAGTTCAGGCAAGTACTCCCTTTCTTCGTATTCATCCCATCACGTACATCCCAGTCAAAAAGGAGGCAAAGAGGCTCGAGAAAGAGGCGAAACTCGCTGCAAAACAAGTTAAACAGGCCGCATCCGCACCCACAGGCGAGAAAAAAACCAAGGCGGACAAGGAGAAAAAGTCAGAGGAGCCCGAGTTCGTCAACACTACCCCGAAGGGCGAGAAGAAAGGTCGGCCTCCCGACCTCACCTGATCCGCTTGTTTCTGACCACACACACGCAGATGTCTCCCAGCCCATGGCGGCCGGGTACAACCCACAGGCCGTCGAAGCCGCTTGGTACGATTGGTGGGAAGCCCAGGGTTTCTTCAAACCACAGACGGCTTCCGATGGCTCGGCGAAACCACAGGGCCAATTCGTCATTCCTTTGCCTCCACCCAATGTCACCGGTAGTCTTCATATCGGACACGCACTTACAGTAGCTATACAAGATTCCTTGATACGTTGGTCAGTCCGCATACCTGCACTACGTGTCGTCTGACAGAACAACCTCTCAGGAATCGCATGTTGGGCAAGACAACATTATTCGTTCCTGGCTTTGATCACGCCGGTATCTCGACCCAGTCCGTCGTAGAGCGCCGTTTGTTCAAGCAAGAAGGCAAAACGCGTCACGATCTCGGCAGAGAGGCGTTCTTGGACAAGGTTATGGACTGGAAAAACGAGTCAGTGTTCTGCTCATCACCGGACATCCCTATCTTATCTCTCCAGTTACCAATCGCGTATCACCAATCAACTCCGTCGACTTGGAGGGAGTCTCGATTGGAGCCGTGTTGCCTTTACAATGAACCCTGTGAGTATTTGTTGATCATCACTCATCTCATCTCATCCGCGTCGCAGTCACTCTCGAAAGCTGTCATCGAAAACTTTTGTCGGCTCCATGAAGGTGGAATCATCTATCGTGACAATCGCTTGGTCAATTGGTGTGTCAGGCTGAACACAACACTATCAAACTTGGAGGTACGGCGCTCGTGGTGATCATGGTGACACCGTTTATCGAGGTTGTTTAGGTGGATCAAAAACAGCTCGAGGGTAAAACCCTACTCAACGTCCCGGGATATGATCCAAAAGAAAAATTTGAATTTGGTGTCATCACGTCGTTTGTATACCCAATAGATGGTTCTGGTGCGGCATCATTTTGCAGCTGGTTTTTCACTCACTCAAGCCCTCGTAGACGAAAAGATTATTGTTGCCACCACACGTCCAGAGACAATGTTGGGTGATTCTGCCATTGCCGTGCATCCCCAAGACGATCGATACAAGGTGTGATCACCGTATCGGCAACCGCATCCGTTAGGCTTAAACGCGTGCAGCATCTCCACGGGAAATTTGCCAAACACCCGTTCGTCGACCGACTGTTACCCATCATCTCCGATGAAATGGTGGACAAGGAGTTTGGAACGGGTGCAGTCAAGATTACCCCAGCCCATGATCCCAACGATTACGAAGTCGGAAAGCGCCATAACCTCGAGTTCATCAGTATTCTCAACGATGATGGGACGTTTAACGCTAATGCGGGGGAAAGATTCAATGCAAGTCCCATGACTGCCTTGTGCAAGCGAAGCTAACGTATGTATACTGACAGGGTATGAAGCGGTTCCATGCGAGGAGAGAAGTCGTCAAGGCGCTTTCAGAAGCTGGATTGTTCGTCGAGACAAAGGATAACCCAATGCAAATTCCTATCTGCAGGTTAGTATCTCTTCGACTGATGTCTAGATGCGTTGTGTCAATGTCTGTACGCAGTAAATCCGGAGACATCATCGAGCCTATCTTGAAACCCCAGTGGTGGGTAAAGTGCAAGCCTTTGGCAAACGAGGCGATCAAGGTACAGTGATATCTGAAACATCGTCTATGCGTCTCATTCTTATTCTAGCGAAGCCGAGGGGGCGAGCTCAAGATCACTCCTGCCCAGTCAGAAGCGGATTGGTACCGATGGCTTGACAATATTCAGGATTGGTGCATTTCGCGCCAATTGTGGTGGGGTCACCGTTGTCCCGCATACTTCGTTCGCATAGAGGGCGAGGAAAACGATGTATGTGTGTTGTAACCTTTAGGCGCAACACCGGTTTCAACTACTTCGCCTCTAGGTTAATGACGGAAAGAATTGGGTTGTGGGTCGTACACTTGAAGAAGCCACTCAGCGCGCCAAGGTCCTGGCTGCGGGAAAGAACTTTACCCTCGAACAAGATGAGGATGTGCTCGATACCTGGTTTTCTTCTGCCTTGTGGCCATTTTCAATTATGGGCTGGCCGGAAAAGGTAATTCTGCTTTCATGTCTCGTCGTTAGTCTCACCTGTTTCAGAGTTCTGATCTTGAAAATTACTATCCTTCAAGTTTGCTAGAGACGGGCTGGGACATTTTATTCTTCTGGGTTGCTCGTATGGTGTTGCTCGGTATATATCTCACTGGCAAGGTTCCGTTTGCTGAAGTCTTGTGTCATGCGATGGTCCGCGATGCTCACGGACGCAAAATGAGTAAAAGTCTAGGGAACGTCATTGACCCTCTGGATGTTATCCATGGATTACCTCTTCAAGACCTTCACCAAAAGTTGTACGAAGGTAACCTGGACGACAAGGAAATCGCAAAGGCTATTTCAGGACAGAAGAAGGATTTCCCGAAGGGAATCCCGGAATGTGGCACTGATGGTCTTCGGTTCGCTTTGTGCGCTTATTCGGGTGGAGGTGGGTTTGGGCATTTCAAATCTGGGAGACCCTTTGGTAACTCCTTGATACAGGTCGTGATATCAATCTGGAAATTCTTCGTGTGGAAGGATATAGAAAGTTTTGCAACAAGATTTTCAACGCCACAAAGTTTGCAATGCTCAAGTTTGAACCCGGCTTTGTTCCTATCGATGTACCAAAGGTAATTGACGCATCGACTACGTATCCAACAATCTATTGATCAGGAATCCAGCCTACCGGAGACGAAACTCTCGTTGAACGCTGGGTCCTTCACAAGCTTAACTTTGCAGCAGCCGAGGTCAACAGATACTTGGAAGCGCGAAATTTTATGGCTGCCACTACCGCCCTGCATAACTTTTGGCTTTACGAGCTATGTGATGTATACATTGTGCGTAAATCAGTAGCATACCTCATTGGTTCCCCGACGTTTGTCGCACGCAGGAAGCCATGAAACCTATGACCGACCCCTCCGCTGATCCGAAAGTGCGCCGATCAGCCCAACAGACGTTGTGCATTTGCCTCGATTACGGCCTCCGGCTCCTCCACCCATTCATGCCGTTCGTCACTGAGGAGCTTTGGCAGCGCCTACCCAGGCGATCATCGGACCCTCCTTCTATTATGATTTCCCAATACCCCACCTTTGTGAGTTTTTATGAGCTGCCGAAGTTAGAAACATTTACCTACCATAACAACAGGATAACGCCTTTCAATCGCCAGAGGCCGAAGAGAGGTTCGATTTCGTCTTCGCGACGATACGGACGGGCCGCTCGTTAGCAGCATCGTATAACCTTCAATCAAACATTCAACGTACGTTTTCGTCTCGACAAAACCCTGATTGGTTGTATTTACTCTTCCATCTAGTCTTCATTCACGTACAGACTTTAGAAGAAAAGGCGCTGTTCGAAGCTCAAGCTCCTACGATCATAGCTTTGACCAAGGGATGCACAAAGGCGGAAGTGATACAAGGAACGCGCTTTGAAGTACCTGCAGGATGTGGCTCGGCTGTAGTTTCATCGAATGTGGTGATCTATCTTCAAGTACAGGTGCGTCATTATTGTCGGTCTCTTCCGTTATTATCCTCTCACACATTTCAGGGACTCGTGGACTTGGGTGCGGAGGTTGCCAAGTGCGACAAGAAAATCGACCTCGTTCATCTTAACTTGGAAAAGCTTCAGAAAGTGCTGTCCCAGCCAGACTACCGGACTACAGTGCCTGAAGCAGTGCAGCTGAGCAACGAGGAAAAGGTGTGTCACGCATATCTTACATTCAACTGGCTGACCTGTGTGTGTAGCGAAAAACGTTGGAAGTGGAGCTATCGGCGTTGCGGGAGTCGAGAGAGATGTTTGCCAAGTTACAGTAGATGCAAGTTGTGTATGAATTCACCATGGCCCTCGATTGTACGCTGGAGGGTCCTGACCCGTTCCATTGTGTTCATTACCGGGAACCCGGACTTGGATTTGCTGCCTGCTATCTTCATCCTGCAGACCATGACACATGACTCTACAAATGGAGTGCATCTGTGTTGTGTTTACTCCAATTTCATGCCTCTGGGACAATCCATGTAGGCAAATCGTCATGTCGTTTTGATCTTCATATCCACCCATTTCGCACGCGTCAGTTGGTCATAGCCTACGGTGAATGCATCGGCAGTCTAGTGGATAGAACCAGGGAAATATCACGCGCTAAACTTGCTCAGACCGACACCACGACCACTGTTCTTAACGCCCGTCCATGAGAGTGCAGCGTCGAGGAAATCGCATCTGTTTCTTTGTCAATATGGTGGCGGACAACCGTCATCAGCCACGATATCACCCGTTCAAAAATACCGTTCTGCCTCTGCACCCATAAAAAGTTCAGGTCGGAGCAGACAGACATATACATCTGTTGAAGGTTAGACTCCTGCAAGACCAGTAGAGCGAGAGTCATCCAGTTTGTTGCCCTGACATGAACAGTACAAGTGACAGAGATCTTTTACCAATTCAGTTGATTTTCTCCTATTCAGCATTTAGCATCCCAAGCTTGCATGATAAGTGAGTAATTGCTGTTGCACATCAAGAATTTTACAAGCATTTTTTTTGAGCTTATGTGGACTTATCTGAGCTTATTTGGCTTGTCACTCAACACTAAGCATGGCAAACTGAAATAGCCAGCTACAATTAGACACTCAAGCAAGCAAGTACCATACCTGTTATAGTATGACTTTGTAGCCTCTTGTTACGCTTGGCCTGAATAAGGATGAGCGTAGCCCTTGAGAAGGGATCGGGTTCTGGGGCCTTCGTGCTGAAGGTATCAATGCCTTGCAAGCCAGAGGTCTTGGATCAAAGTATCTGTGCCTCACAAGCCGGAGGTCTTGGATCAAAGTATCGGTGAAGCAGACTGTCTGACGAAGTGCAGAGCAAGATGTCGAGAGAAACCAATGGATCGATTGACTGGTAGGTCAGAGGATACAAGGGAGATTCTACTTAGAGTCTATGGTACAATGCGCTGGGGTTTAAATGAATATCTAGATAGTGCATGGACCAAGTGGTGTCTACTGCAGAATGACTCATCTGGAGTCATGTCGAGTCATAACCAAAGGTAGCTAGGCAACCATCAATCAAGGGAAATAAAGGGGAACACGAGGCATGCGAGAAGTTATGCCTAGAACGGAAATAGCGTCCAGATCATAGGAAAGAAAGATAAGTCTATAGAAAGGTCATCATTTGTCTGAGAAAGGAAAGATCAAAGAAAGAGAATCAAGAGAAAAGGGGTATAGGGGAATAAAACGTAACAGTGCAGGCAAAACCATAACAGGTATGCTATTTGCCAACAGAATAAGGCAAACACTCACCCCACTGTTCCTTCACTTCTCCTTATTCCTTCTTCCACTTCTCACCCCTTTCAGCAGGTCTCCTGTGATTTGATCACCAATCTCCCCATCTCTAACAGTTTTGATTCCCTTTTGGTCATGGTAGACCATGGCCTTACTAAGGGGGTAATTCTTTGCCCCACAAGAAAAAAGGCTACTGCTGAGAATATTGCTGCCCTATTCCTCAAAAAGGTCTATTTACACTTTGGACTTTATGACAAAATCATCTCAGACAGAGGCCCTCAATTTGCCTCTTCTTTTGCAAAAGAACTAGGGCATATCCTTGGATATGACCTCTCCCTCTCCACAGCCTATTATCCACAGACTGATGGAAAAACAGAACAGGTAAACCAAGAGGTCAAAACCTACTTACGGATTTATTGTGGAAGTAACCCTATCTCCTGGGCAGAGAACATTACATTCACAGAATTTGCACACAATCACTGCTCTCATTTCATTACCAACAAATCCCCATTCTTTCTCATGATGGGCTATAAACCCCAATCCTTTTTTTCCATCTTCACCAAATCCAACCTCCCAGCAGTTGAAGAACACCTTCAACTTCTAACCTTTGCCAGAGACAAAGCCCTTGCTGCACATGAACTCACCCAGCAAGTTATGAAATCCTGCACTACCAAGAACTTCACACCTTTCCAAAAAGGAGATAAGATGTGGCTAGAAGCACAGAACTTATGAGGTTCCATTCAAAACCCAAAGTTTGCTCCCAAATGGAAAGAACCCTTCACTATTACACAGGTCTATTCCCCATTATTGTACAGACTCTGACTTCCTCCAATATGGAAAATTCATCCTGTCTTCCATGCTTCTCTCCTATCGCCTTATTGCAAAAATAGTGTACACAGCAAGAACTTTCTGAAACCCCCCCTGATCTTATTGCATCCAAAGAACAGTTCAAAGTAGAGCAGATATTAAAACATCATGGTCCCCCTAATGGCTGCTTTTATCTGTTCCAATAGAAGGGATACCTGCCAGAAGATGACTCATGGGAACCTGAGTGGAATCTAAAAAATGCCAAGAAGGTCCTGGAAGCCTATAAAAAGGCCCATCCCAAGATGCTTGATTCCCAAAAGATTCCCCTCCTTTATCAAAAATGAATCCCTCCATCACCTACAATTTCACCACCATTACTCATCTCTACCATGCAGATTTCCATATTCCCCTTCATTCTAAAGAAATTGTGCAATTAACAAACCAGCTTGAAGATCCATGCTTCTCCATAGCCCTCAATACCTTTCTGGATGAGCATTCCATCTTTGGACTCTTATTGAAAGCATATAACCAGTATGCTGCTTTATTTGCCATTACCACTATCTTTGAACAAGAACCCCTCATGCCACAAAACATCCCAATGACGTTTTCCACTATCTCCCTCTGACTATCCATACTTCAAGAACATTTAGTCACCACTTTACATCAGCTAAACATGTTGGAACTCATTGATGACATAGACTTTTCTTTGCAATGATGGGCCAGAGCCCTTTGGAACCCAGATGGATCACAAAGATCCATATCCCCTCCATCAATATCTCCTCCTGCAGTTCCTGTTCCCCCACCTGCTCCATCTACTCCCTCAGCTGACTCTATCATCACACCGTGAACTGAAGAAGCATTTAACCAAGTTATGGAATGACTAGAATGTGCTTGTGTTGTCGAGCAATCACATACTCAGACAGGACCAGCACTATCTCCAGATCATCCACTATATCACAACAGTTGTTTCTTCTGCCATTGTCTTGGGCATTTGAAATGAGACTGTCAAGAGTACACTTGTCCCCATTGTTGACAAAACACTCCAGGACATACCCCATCCTTTTGCCCTAGCACATGTCACTCTCCTCAATAATCTTCTTTTTCCTCTTCTTCCTCCTCTTATTGTAGTCAACAATCCACTTGAAGAACTTCCTGGTCACATACTCCTTCTTCAGCTGGGTTGTATCATCCAGCTCCAGACCAAATTGTTGATGCACTAGCAGATCGCATATTAGCCTCTATCCAGGAGACTATGGTAGAAATCTTGGAATCCACCCAGCAGATATAGGGGGCTATGATCCAATTTAATCAAAGGATGGCAGCATACAATCAAGAGCCAAGTCCTACCCCATCAGATCAAGCTGATGCAGGATGGGGAGTTCCTGCCTGGACAGACAATACACCTCCCTCCATAAGAACCTCCACTCTTTCCACCAAATCATTATTATTCCCATCTACAACAACCACTTCCCATATGGATTATGTTACCCTGCCCAATTCTGATCCCACTGATTATGATGATCAAACTGATGACATTGGATATGGGAACATGACTGGTTCACCTGTTCATTCTTCCCTTTGTGAACTTTATTGAAAGTATGGTGACTTTCACCATACTAAGGGGGTAATGTTATATTTTATTCCCCTTTGATTCCTTTTCTTTCCTTTTCTGATGATGTGATAATCTTTCCATTGTCTTATCCATGTTTCCCATGACCCAGACACTATTTCCATTTAAGGCCTTCACTTCTTGAATGCCTTGTGTTCCTTCTATTTCCCTTGATTGATGGTTGCATAGTTACTATTGATTATGACTTGACTTGACTCATGATGAGTCATTCCACAGCAGACACAGCTTGGTCTGTGCACCATCTAGATACCTATATTAACCATAGTGCAGTGTACTAGAACCCCAAGTAGTTTCTCCCTTGTATCTTGTGACCTACCAGTCAATAGATCCACCAGTTTCTCTTGATGATTGCTTTGCACTTCATTGGATGTTCTACTTCACCAATCCTTTGATACAAGTCCTCTGGCTTAGGAGGCATAGATACCTTCAATGCAAAGGCAAAGACTCAGATCCCCTTTCAAGGGCTATGCTTGTCCCTACTTATAGGTATAGGATCTGTGCACAGACCATCTAGGTATGAGTCATGACAAGTCAGAAGTGCTAAGTATAGCCCAACCAGTGACTTAGAATAAGTCAGGTCAGCTAAGAATAGACTATGACTGGGAATGAATTATAGAAAGTGCACAGCCCTGGGATGATGGTAACTAGGGGAAACAAGGCAGTGTGAGAAGCAGTGCACTGCCAAGGAGAAGAAGGACATTTATGGGAGAATCAAGAAGTGCACATATGTAAGTGTAACATAACATGAGGTGAACTAGCCAAAGAGGAAGAAAAAGACATAATCCAACAAGAATGAGGCATAAAGGCAATTGTACCATAACAGCCCTGTGGTGGAGCACCAGGTAAAGAAGATTAAGAGGGTGGTAATATATATGGTAATGGTGATGAGGAGGAGAAGAAAAGAGGAGGCAAGGCAGGTGAAAATGATGAGGGTGGTGGTGGAGAACATGCTGAGAAATGATGGAGGTGATGGAAGGCTTATAAAGGTGATAAGGAAACATAGGAGGAAATGAGCTGCTGTAGGAGAGCATTGCTCCCTATAGTTGCACAGCAATCATCTCCCCATTCCCCATTTCCCATTACTATTCATATTGTATGACCTCACCTGATCCTACAATTGTCCTCCATGCCTTCAGTTCTTCTGCTTATACTCATGACCAATGCCACCAGTTCATCAATCCAAACAGCTGATCACTTCAGCTGGTGCACTCCCACAATTCTCATGTATTGTCTGATACCTCTGATCCCATGTCTTGTGTCTTGTGAAACCTTCTGGTAAGATTCTCCTTCATGTATTCACCTCCAATACTTTCAGTGTATCCAATTAATTTGCCCCTCTTCACTTCAGACTGAAACACCTCTAACCTCTAATCAATCCTTAGATAGGACTGATAACAGAGATCTTATGGAGAGAGGGCCAATATGTGTGAAGATAAGAGAAAGGGGGATATATGGGACTGAGTCTATCTTGCTTGGGCCTCCTACCAGAGGGAGAACACCAAGAGAACTCGACTGGAGAGTCCCCTGGTCAAGTTCCTTGGGCTTTATATACTATCTAACTATTTACATGAGTTGTACTTAGATCTAATGATTGGATTGTCTAGGGCATATAGAGGCATGGTTAGCACATGTAGAATGGAAGTATATCCATGAGGGATCCTTGCTGCAGTGGCAGCATAGCCCTGGACATGATGGATCGCATGTTTGAAGCATAAGTCACCCTTGGGGTTATCTAGAGATCTGCCACCAAGGGGATGGAATCTATGGGAGGTAATGGCGTCCATGGGTGCTTCTAGGTGCATATGAGTTGGGGGGAAGAGCTGGGGTCAAGGGATCGGTCCATTGGTCCAGGATTTATGGGCGAAGATTTTGGGTTTTGGTCCCCCCTATAGATAAGATTAGATAAAGGTACCTTAGAGCGAAAGTTGCTTCTGGGGAATCAGGAAAGATGGTGGAGGGACTTAGGGGTGATCATATTGATTCATAACACAGACTGTTAATGTGCTCTGTTTGACTATCTGTTTGGGGATTGTTACGTAGTGAGCCAGCAACTTCGAATGGCTGCTACTACGAGGGCGACAACAAGATAGACGACGAGGAGGAAGACGACGAGTGACGAGAAGACTGATAGCACGACGTCCACAAGGATGGTCGTGAGAACGTATGCGGCGAGTAGGAGGAACGTAGTGACGAGTAGGAGCCGTCAAGGGCATGTGCCGGGATGACGGAGGAACGATGATGGCGATGGGATCCTCAGGGCACGACGGCGGAGTGAGGAGAAAGCCACAAGAAGTTACAGGCCCACACTTAGGCGATGTAACGATGTAACGTTGAGATTAAGCTTAGAGCTACTACAGGGAAAGCGCTACTACTTATACTACCAGCTATGGCGCACAGACCATGCTGACTAAGCGCTGTCTATAGGAAGCCCTCAACCCTGGTGCGAGGGTTGACCTAAATAGGAAACACCCTTAGCCCTGGGCGCAACACGAGGTAAGCTTAGTAACAGGAATGGCCATGAGGCAGAAGCAAAGAAGGCCTCATGGCAAACACGCGAACGGCATGTGGTACGAATACAATCGGGCCTAGGAGTTAAGCGTTATCCTAGGTCCGGGAACACAGAGAGAACGGGAAATCTATATCGTATACCGTAGGGGATGGCGGGGAGGACAAGGAAAAAGGTTACCGTCTTGACTTTTGTTTGACGTAGTGGAAACGTAGTAAAACTGTAACAGGGATGGTATGCAGTTGAGATCTTTTGTGTAATGCCAAGGAGTTTGCACAGTTCCTTGGTGAATTCTGATGCAAACTGAGGTCCTCTATCTGACACTACTGAGAGGGGGAGTCCATGGATACACCAAACATTGTCTTTAAATAAGGAAGCTAATTGTTTTGAAGAGGTGGTTTTGAAACATGGAGTGAAGACCACCCCTTTTGAAAAGTGATCTACAATGACACAAATGGAATCAAATTTGTTTGAAGGGGGTAATCCAGTAATGAAATCTACAGAAAGATCTGTCTACGGCTTGGTGGGTATAGGTAAAGGCAGGAGTTTTCCTGCTGGTGCCTTTGAAGATCCCTTTGCTTGGGTGCACACTTGGCAGCTATCTACATATGTCTTGGTGTCTTTGGTTACTCCTGGCCATGAGGAGTATCTAGTAAGTAGATGCAGGGTCCTGGCTTGTCCAGAATAACCAGCTAGGGATGAATCATGACAGATATTAAGTAGTTCTAATCGTAAATATTCTGGTACATAGACTTTTTTGTTATGATTTATAAAAACTCCATCCATAGTATCATAAGCAAATGTGGGTATTTCCTGATTTTTTAGTTTTTGTGTTTCTTTTTGTATAGAATCATAAAAGGTGGAAGAAAGCGAAATATTGTTTACAAATAGTGTTTCTGGTAGTACAGTAATGTTTTGATTGTGATCAGGGATTGCATCTCCATGATTAGGTTGCCTAGATAGAGCATCTGCTTTTCCATTGGAAGATCCTGGTTTATAGACAATAGTATAGTTAAATTCCTGTAGTAAGGCATGCCATCTGGCCTGCCTTCCTGACAAGGTTTGAGGGCACTTCCAGTATTCCAAGTTCTTGTGATCTGTCCAGATCTCAAAAGTAGGTCTTCCTATGAGATAATAACTGTTACAGTTTTCTGACGTCTTAGGAAAGCTACAATGTTCGCTGAAGAACTACAGATTCCCCTTTTTTTTATCCATGATAATGATTAGATGTCTTTCTATTGCCTTCCTGTTGTCTGGCTTACTCCGCTTACTGTTTAGCCATGAAGCTGTTTGTATTACCAAACATATACATGTGTTTGCCATGAGGCCTACTTCTCTTCTATCTCATGGCTATTCCCGTTACTAAGCTTACCTCGTGTAGAAGCCCAGGGGTTATGGGCCTTTCTTGTTTAGGTCAACCCTTGTACCAGGGTTGAGGGTATTCCTTACTTAGTGCTTAGTCAGCATGGTCTGTGTACCATGGCTGGTAGTATAAATAGTGTAGCACTTTCTGTAGGATACCTTAAGCTTAATCTCACCGTTACATTGCCCTAGTGTGGGCTTGTAACCTCTTATGGTTCTCTCCTCCTCATCCCACCGCTGAGCCTTGAGGACTTTCCCTCCATTGCTGTTCACCTTCATCCTGGACATCATCCCTTGAAGGTCTTCCATCATTCTTGTTGTTATCATCACAATCTTGCTAGGTGTCATCCTAGTCATCTCTGCCAACTTAACCGCCATCCTTGTTACTTATCTATACATTTATTTGGTTGTCACACTCTTTGTGTTTGCCATTCAAGGTTATTGGCTCATGTCATAACAATAACACCATTCTTCAAGTGCTCTGATCACTGCTAGAAGTTTTTTATTGTAGATGGGATAGTTGCATTCCTGTGCATTGAAGGAGTGAGAAATGAATACACTAGGTCTCCAGAGGCCATCTTCTCCTTTGATAGAGAGGACCCCTCCTGTAGCTATATCACTAGCATTAGTTTCTACCCTGATTTCCTTATTTTGATCTGGATATGCTAGTAAGGGGACAGTAGTAAAGGCTTTCTTTAGGTCTTGGAATGCATTTTGTTGTTCTGGCCCCCATTTCCATGAAGCATCCTTTTTGATGATGTCATTGAGGGGTCTAGCTTTATGGGAAAAGTCTTGAATAAAGCATCTGTAATAGTTGCATAGCCTCAGAAATGACTGGAGTTGTTTGAGGTGAGTGGGAATGGGCCATTCTAATACTCCTGACACCTTCTTTTCTTGCATTTCCACCCCTCCTTCAGATACTACCATTCCTAAGAAGTCCACCCTATTTGTTGAGAAAGTACATTTTTCTGGTTTGACAAATATGTCATTTTCTCTAAGTCTATGTAGTACTTCTTTTACTATTTCTTCATGTTGTGGTTTAGTCTTTCCAGACATAAATATGAGTACATCATCTAGATATATTACCAGAAGAGTATACATATCATTAAAGATATCATTCATCATTTGCTGGAAAGTAGGAGGTGAGTTAGTCATTCCAAAATACATAACAGTGGGTTCATATGCTCCAATGGGAGTCACAAAAGCCCCCTTCCACTCATCCCCTTCTTTAATGTGAACATTGTTATACCCCCATCTAAGATCTAGGGCAGTAAACATATCTGCCCCTTTGAGGTGATCAATGAGTTGTGAAATCAGGGGTGTTACATTTTATTCCCCTAATACCCCTTTTATCTTGATTACCTTTCCCTGATCTTTCCTCTTTTGAACATATGATAACCTTTCCATTGTCTTGACCTTCTTTCCCATGATCCTGATGCTATTTCTGTTCTAGGCATAGCTTCTTGC
Organism: Xerocomus potaroensis; assembly: GCA_038088895.1. Classification (NCBI taxonomy): domain Eukaryota; kingdom Fungi; phylum Basidiomycota; class Agaricomycetes; order Boletales; family Boletaceae; genus Xerocomus; species Xerocomus potaroensis. The sequence continues at coordinate 343 of JBBPJT010000217.1, read as the reverse complement.
ATGCTTCATGATCCTTCCTATCTCCCTTGATTGATGGTTGCCTAGATACCTTTGGCTATGACCCAACATGACTTCTGATGAGTCATTCTGCAGTAGACACCGCTTGGTCTGTGCACCATCTAGATACCTACTTAAACCTTAGCATAATATACAATAGATCCTAAGTAGAATCTTTCTTATATCCTGTGACCTACAAGTTGTTACAGTTATGGGTCCTGACCCCTAGTATTGGGGTCCTTGTTAACGTTCATGGAGTTCCCGTCATCCCTTCCTTCACTCCCAGCTCTCGCCGTACGACTAGTTGCCACACTAGGGTCGTACCGTTATGAAAACCGGCTGTCGA
>JBBPJT010000216.1:0-38484 GCA_038088895.1 Xerocomus potaroensis | reverse complement strand
TCTCGATCCGATGCCAGGGATCTAATCATAACGGTCCGACCTTAGCGTAGCAGCTAATCGGACTGGGAAAGCGTAGGTGAAGGGATTGACGACCGTAGGCGGTACGGGGTAGTCATAGGGAAGTCGAATCGAGTATTCGTCGTACGCGTGTTCACTAGCGTAGACGTCAAGGGTAGTTTTAACGGTAAACCTCATGCTAAGCTTAAGCGCAAGTAGGTTTTTAACTTAAAACCGTAACAACAAGGGGGTCGGTAAGGGAAGAGACACGAATGATGGAGAGAAGGGAAGTGTCGATATGGGCAAGGAAGAGGTCAGGGGAAAAAAGAGTCACATTTGCATTGTCGGTGGTGGTGTCCATGTCGTGCATGCAGGAAAGAGCATCCACAGGACCCATGGCAGTGCCTGGTCGAATGACAAACTTAAGATCAAAGTCCTGAAGGAAAAGCCTCCAATGGGCCTGTCAACATGAGAGGTGGTGAGGTTGATGAAAATAGGAGAGATTTTTGTGGTCAGTGTACACCTCGACGGGGTGTCCCATCCCTTGTAGATAATGATGCCATTCAGTAAGAGCATGAATGATGGTGAGTAATTTGCGATTGTAGATGTCATAATTCTGTTCCTGAGGGGAAAGCATTCGGGAAAGGTAACTGCAAGGATGTAAATCTCCATTGTCGTCTTGCTGCATGAGTACACTGCTGGTGGTGGTTAAGGAAGCATCTGTCATAACAACAAACGGTTTCTGAAGGTTGGGGAGAAGTAAAACAGGAGTGGAGGAGAACAATTTCTTGATTGACAAGAATGCTGACATACAAGCAGCATCCCAACTCCAAGGTTGGGTTTTCTTCGTGAGTTGATGTAGCAGGGCTGCGAGGAAGGAGAAATTTGGGATAAACTTCCGATAGAAGTTGCAAAATCCAAGGAAAGATCGCACTCCCTTCACTGATTGAGGGGGAGCCCACTGGTCGATGGCAGTAAGTTTTATGGGGTCCATCTTAATGTTATGGTGAGCGATGACCATGCCTAAATACTCGATCTCCATAGCATCAAAAGTGCATTTTGATAGTTTGAGGTAAAGTTTATGTGTTCGCAGTCGATCGAGAATGAGGCGAGTTCATTGATGATGGATGGAGAGAGTAGAGGAATGGATTAGAATGTTGTCCATATAGATAATCAGCCATCCTTCTGCAAGATAATCTTGAAAGAGGTGGTTCATCATGGCCTGAAACGTTGCAGGCGAGTTGCAAAGACTGAAGAACATCACTGTAGGTTCAAAGAGGCTGAAGGGGGTGATAAAGGCAGCTTTCCAATGATCTTCTGGCTGGATGAGGACATTGTTGTACCCCCATCAAACATTGAATTTCATGAATATGGTTGATTCCTTCAATTGGTCCATAAGGGAGGAAATGCAGGGAAGAGGGTATGCATTTTTGACCATGTGCTCATTCAAGTATCAGTAATCTTGACAAGGACGTAAGTCACCAGTCTTTTTCTGTACGAAGAAGAAAGAGGAAGCTTGAGGGGATTTGGAAGGGGTTATTTTCCCTATTTGCAAGTTTTCCATTAGAAAAGTTTGGCACGCTGTTCATTCAGTGGGGTTTAAGGAATAGGTTTTTGCAATGTGAGGGATGAAAGACAATGTTAAAGTGATTGCATGATTGAAAGGTCGGGAAGGAGGGAGATGCCCAGACTGTGGTTCTGAGAATACATCTTCGTATTTGGCAAATGCCGAGGGTAGATTTACTGTCTGTTTCTTCATTTGTTGTGCTAAAGTGGTGGTGAGGGTAGCTTTTCGGACTAAGTCTTGTTCTGGACCGAACCATTTCTTTCACCGTCGTTCAATGATAGGATTCACGTTAGTCGATAGATATCGTGTCTCTTCGTCTGGAAGAGTGACATCCCCAGTAGTCCAATCAATTCATGGGTTGGATTTCCATAGCCAAGGTAATCCTAGAATCACCTGTTCTTTTCCAAGAGCAAAAGAACAAGGAAGTTCCAGGGGTATACTTTTGTTCCGATCTTCATAGCGAGAGATACTTGATATTGCACCAAGCTTTGTCGATTAATTGTTCTGTCCATGTTTCATGCAATTAGTGGATTCGTGATTTTTGTGAAAGGGAAGTGGTTTTTCAGTGTGAAAGCTTTATCGATGAAACTTCCCATTGCTCCACTATCAACGAGCGCTTGGATGTCAACTATGGTGTTTGCTCCATACAATCTGAGTGGAAGATGTTACGTAGTGAGCCAATAACTCCGAATGGCGGCGACTACGAGGGTGACAGCAAGATATACGAGGAGGAAGAAGATGATGAGTGACGAGAGGACGGATAGCATGACATCCACTAGGATGGTCGTGAGAACGAAGATGGCAATGGAGATGAGTGTGGCGACGAATGGAGGAGCCATCAAGGGCATGTTGCCGGGATAATGGAGGAACTGGTGACAGAGGAATCCTCAGGGCACGGCAGCAGAGTGAGGATGGAGCCACAAGAAGTTACAGGCCCACACTTAGGCAATGTAACGTTGAGATTAAGCTTAAGGTCTACTACAGGAAGTGCTACTCTTATATATACTACCAGTCATGGTGCACAGACCATGCTGACTAAGCACTATGTAGGGAAGACCCTCAACCCTGGTGCAAGGGTTGACCTATTAAGGGAATGCCCACGACCCTGGGCTTCTACACGAGGTAAGCTTATAAACAGGAATGGCCATGAGGCAGAAGCAAAGAAGCCTCATGGCAAACACATGTACGTCACATGGCTGGTAATACAGACGACCTAGGAGACAAGTGTTATCCTTAGGTCAGGAACACAATGATAAAGGGAAATCTAATCATATACCATAGAGGGGCAGGGATGTTACGCGGGACGTAGCTGGCGATGAAGTAGGAAGGATAGACAACGGGAATCCCTAGTCAACTTCGGATTGACCTTAGGAATGACGCGGAAACTAGGAAGCTACGTAGTATTGCGTAGAACTAGCTTGGACCACAAGTACATGTCGTTGGGGTATTTATACCTAGCTATACGGCGAACGGACCAAGCTATGCTAAGACAAAAGTGGAACGTTGGGGTAGGGCTAAGGGCAAGACGTGGGAAATATGGGGACACGAGGTAGTCAACGAATGACTAAGCCTAGAAGTGGAAGTACGTCCAAGGGAAACGGTAAAACAAAAGACGATATACCAAGAAAGCATACTTAGCGGAGGGGAAGGAGAAAAGCAAAATGGTCAACCGTAACACTATTCTCTTGTAGGTGTTTTGCACAATTTGCCAGTGTCATAGTAACTGAATCCACATCCATGGTGTTTGGGTCTCGGGTTCAACTGAGCCCTAGCTGGAGCAATCCCCCAGCACGGATTGCCCTGATTCATTGTTGTTGAGCATGGAACTTTGCGGCAGCTATAACCCAGGCATCAAGGGTATCTGGAAGAGTCCCCGTAGAGAGGATCATCTGACTTAACTGGGGGTCAAGTCCAGCAGCGAAGGCATCAATGAGGGTACTCTGATCCGTTACTCCGCTGTGCGTGGCGTGCAGCTGAAAGTCTGCGAGGTAGTTCTGGAAGCCTTCGTCTTGATCACGCAGGTTCTGTCTCATTGCTAGGAGTTTCCTACACGCTTCCTCTTTGAAGTTGTACAGATAGAACGTCTTGTTAAAATCCTCCATCATGAGGTCATATGTCTTTTCATCGTCCGGGATTTCTGCATTGTTCAGAAGATGGTACCACTTTTCAGCAAAAGGGACTCCTCTCCCTTTCGTTAGTTTACTTAATGTGACCAGGATTTTGGGACCGTCATATTCATAGTGACAGGGATTCAACTTAAAGTAAGCAGCCATTGACTGGCCCCAATGAATGGCATCTTTGGTTTCGCCAGAGAAGGCCTCCGGAAGACCAGCTTTCGATTTGGCTGGTAAGGGAGCCTGGGCAGGGAGTGCGGGGACTACATCGTGGGGAGCAGGGACATTTGGGTCATTCATGACGTCGATATTTGGGATGGGAGGAAAGAGTTGTACTGGAGGAAATGGGGCACAATCTTCTTGGTATAGCTCATTGTTGTCCTCAACGGACACGGTAGAGTCGGACAATTCGGGAGGGGGAAAGTATCTCAGTGGAATGGTTGGAGCGTAGATAGCTCTCAACTAGTGAGAAGCTAGTTCTTTTGTTACACGTAACGTAGGTGGAGGCGAATCAAGTAGGATGGGGATCCCTTAGTTAAATGGATCAACCTTAAGGAAGGACTCTGGGAACTAGGGAACTATGTTGTATTGCGTAGAACTAGCTTACTTTACTACTACATGTCGCTGAGTATTTATATAAGTCCTTACGGCGAATGGACCAAGCTGTGGAAAGCTAAAACAGGAATGTTGGGGTAGGGCTAAGGGTATGTGTGGGAAGGATGGGGACACGAGGCAGTCAACGAATGACTAAGCCTAGAAAAGAAACAGCATTCAAGGAAGAAGAAGATGATGTAAGCAGACGACGAGAGAGGATAACAAAGGAAAACTGTAACAGATTCCACCTTATGTAAAATGTAGCACAGTTTGGTCCATGCGCGGATCCTTGCAATATAAATACCTGAAGGTATGAGCGACCAAGACTCCCCAGTCTTGTTCACTTGAACTTAGGATCTTATGGCCTAGTTACACAAGTGTGAGACTTTAAGCTCTGTTCCACTCTGCCCCAAGCTTGACTACTGTCTTGTGGGCAACCCCAGGCTTGACTACTGTCTTGTGGGCAACCCCAGGCTTGACTACTGTCCTGAGGGTATCACTCATTCATCTCACTCGTTATGTCCACCACAGGCTTGATATCTTTGCCTAGTGTGTATTTTCTCACATCGGCTTGATCACTGCCTGAAACGAAGTCGGAACAGAGTGGAACAGAGACCACTAGTCGGACCTGCAGTGGGCGATGCGAAACAGAATACACCTCTAGTTGGGCGAGAGGCTAGCTCAAATACCCTAGTATCCAGGTCAAGTACCCGGTAGTCTCAAGGTGAACAAGACTAAAGAGTCTTGTGGCCCTGATCCCTCGAGTATTTATATTACAAGGATCCGCGCACGGACCAAGCAGTGCTACTTATTACATAAGGAGGAATCAACAAGAGAGTATTACGCTATTGGCTACACTATTAATATACTAGTACATGAGTAAGCTAAGAGATAAGAGCGAGTTATGCTATTGGCTAACAAGCTCTATTTGAAATGACCTGAGTTATGCTGAGTAAGGTGCAGCACTGAGTGCTTAACGCTATTGGCTGAAGGATTGAGTATTAGCAATCCGCAGCATGAGGAAATACCGCCATTGGACGAGAACTCCAATGCTTGGTAATGTGCAGCAGGTATTTCCAATAGGATGAGTAATGCGCAGTAGCGCATTATACGCCATTGGCCAATAGGCATAACGACTGAGTCATCAGGAGTCAGAAGATAAGAATAGCCCACAGGGCCGAAGAAAGACTCCTGAGTCATACACAGCCTTGCCGTAAGGTGACGAGGGAGTCACGATGAGTCAATTGCCTTATAAGGGTGAACAGCCTCATAGGTCATGTGATCCGTCACATGATACATCACATGATATCCTCAGATAGAACTAACCGGAAAGTATTAGTTGTCTCAGGTATGATTTCAGTACCTAGTACTGTAGAGACAAAGTGGTACAGTAGATGGAAATAGGAGAAATGAAATATTTTCCATATTTTCGTAACACTGCCCGGTGTACTTTCACTTTGTTTCAAGGATATGTGGGACTGAGTCTATCTTGCTAGGACCTCCCACCAGAGGGAGAACGCCAAGAGAACTCAACTGGGGAGTCCCCTGGTCAAGTTCCTTGGGCTTTATATACTAACTAACTATTTACATGAGTTGTACTTAGATCTAGTGATTACATGGGCTAGGGTATGAGGAGGCATGTAAAGCACATGTAGAATGGAAGTATATATATGAGGGATCCTTGCTGCAGTGGCAGCATAGCCCTGGATATGATAGATCACATGTTTGATGCATAAGTCACCCTTGGGGTTATCTAGAGATCTGCCACCAAGGGGGTGAAATCTATGGGAGGTAAGGGCATCTATGGGTGCTTCTAGATGTATATAAGTAGGGGAGAAGTGCTGGGGCCAAGGGATTGGTTCATTGGTCCAGGATTTATGGGCAAAGATTTTGGGTTTTGGTCTCCCCTATAGATAAGATTAGATAAAAGTGCCTTAGAGTGAAAACTGTTTCTGGAGGATCAGGAAAGATAATGCAGAGGCTTAGGAGTGATTTTATGGATTCATAACAGATCAGGCCTTGTCTGATGAATCTCAATGGCTCTATTGAGATCTGCAACATTGCCCTTTTCAATATATTGCAATGAAAAAGAAATACCAGCATGAGTTAGAATGCTAGTGTGTTTGGTGTGGCCTACAGAGCAAAGATCCAATCTTGCCAGATCAACTTCAATCTTTGTGGACAGACAAGCCAGATTTTTGAACTGACTTCCAAAATCATATAATCTCAGGCTGTAATCCTCAAGAACTGGCCAGCAGTGATGTTCATCTTCTGATGTCTAAATATGTGTTTAGTTATATATATACATGGCAAAATGCAATGCAAAGCTTACAAGTACACTGCTGTCCTTGCATGTCATAAACAATGTTGCATAACCAATAGAGGTTCCAGTTACACTGCCTAGTATATCGTCAATAATCTGAGTCAAAAAGACAACAGTTAGACCTACATTTCCATGTGTTACCAGACTCAAGCAAGTTGGTTATATTGGTGACCATTTGGTCACCCAATGGTTGTTTTTCCCATTCAGAAGTAAGTTCCTCCGGAAGAACACAGATAGTAACTCTAACCATTGCAGAGGGTAATGCTGTGCTACAAAAGAAAGCATGAGTATGAATGACAACAATTTGTACAGCCATACTCACAAGAGGAAGGGATGGTTCCACGCGACAGTTGTACCATCCTCCGACAGGTTTCCAGCGCATGTTATTTTAGATATCTCGCCGATGCAAACACTGATACGAATGTCTTGCTTGGGAAGTTGGGTCGAGACGTGCAATTGGCCGACTATGAGGAAGCTGTGAGCATGCTTATCCACACGGGCCAATCAATGGAAAGATACCTGTGACTTGGAAGGTAATATCTTCAGGGTTTTTCCGGGTCATCGGAAATATGGGCGAAGATGAGGGTGTGGCTGGACCCAAAATTCGATGAGGGCCGTTTGCTAGACGAGCAGGCAACGGAATAGGACGAACAAGTAATGGAATAGGGTAAGTAGTATGCGGCAAGGGTGCATCACTGGCAGGCAATGGGATACGCAGTGTATGTCAGCAAGAGAGCGGGGGGTTCGGGGAGGGATGGGTAGAACAGGGTACAGAAACGGCTTAGGAAATATCAATGAGGTGTTACAGGCGAGATGGGCGGAAGGCAAGTGAGGGGGGAGATCATGATTGCTAAAACTGCGATAGAGTGGAACGGGTGGATAAGAGAGAGATGGAAAGCGATAGCACTACTGGAATGGGACCTGGATAGGGGAAAATAAATATCAGATACAAGATAGGTTCTAAGCCGGAACGAATTCAACCCACCGTGGACAAGGCAAAATACGGAGGCAAGAATAGGGAATAGATCGGAGATGAGAGGGTCCAAAATGGTGTATGAAGTCTGGTGAGACAATATCGTGGCTAGAATCGGATGTGGTGGATATTTGCGAGACGGTGGATGAGAAGAGATGGGGTTTCCGCACAGTCTTCTTCAACCGAAACGGGAGATCGACGAGATACCAAAGGTGAGCGCGTACTTAGGCGAGATGATAGAAATCGAAGCTCGCGGAATGAAGAACGGAAACGAAACCGGGGGTTGGGGAGAATCAAAGAAGTATATGTACGCTGGCAATGGTGTGTTGCACAGACGGAGGACGCGAGATCTAGGCTCGATACTACTGGTCAATTCATTCGGACTACTCCGATGGCTCCTCGTTCACAACGGACTTGCGTTGTATGCCAACACCATCCGTCCAAATATACATGCGTGTCCTGTAAAGCCAACTAGTCAGTCTTACCCGTCGTCTCGTACACCCCTGGCTAATCTTCCAACAGCTGTTCGGTTACATGCTACACCCAACACAAAGGTTTGTCCATCCGATATGTATTTACACTCGCCCACATGGAACACTATCGTATCCCTTCCAGAGGCATGTCCTGCTCGTTCAAAAGACACGTCCGACGTGCCATTCGTTGACATTCAACGTACGCGTTCGTCCGCTCCTAGCGACGTTGCGTATAAGCTCATCACCTGTGTCAGCCGAACAACCTGCACCCGTCCCTGCTTCCCAGAACGAGGACAAGGACAAGGACAAGGAAACAGATGACGGCGACGTATCAGAGCCCCTACAGGATCCAAAGCCACTCCGCCCATTGACCTCCCTCCAGTGGCCCTACGTGCCCGACACGTCCGCCTACCCCGACCCACTCACGCGCGACGACCCCAAGCCTCTCCAGATGCACCAGTACGAAGCGCTAGGTACGTCCTCCCCCGCTTGTCTCCCCGTCAGATGCCATACATGAGTGAACCATGGACCAGCTACCTCGTCGACGGTCCGCGCGATGCTTGCGTCGAACCCCCGTCTATGCCAGATTCTGACGTCGATCAATGAGTTGCGCGGTTCGGAGCGCGAAGAAGCGCTCCAGCGGGCACTTGGAGTCAACAGCCGTCAGCTCAAGAACGATGACAGCAGTGTGCCGCTCGACGAGGACACCAAGGCACTTCGCGCGTTTGCCGAGGCAGTCGAGGTGGCGGTGAGAAACGGACGCGAAGACGTCCTGGGTCTGGACTGGGATTAACACATTGACAAGTTGCGAACGAATGAACGTGCGGGCAACCATCAGTCAGTCCAAGGGCGTCGTAAAGTGACCTGAAACCCGCGCATATACACTGGTATAGGTCTACTTGATTCCCAAAAACAAAAGTCCCCGCTTTGCCTTTTCGACTTCTTCCTCAAGTTCTCTACCGTCGCTCGCAGTCCACCAGTCTGATCTGTCCATGTCTTCCGCCTTTTTTCCGCTCTTGATTGCCGATTCAAATGTAGCTTTGCGCGCGTTAAGAGATGACATCCGGCGCGGATCTGAGTGACCGGTGAAGATAACTAGGGCAGTCCGTGCAGGCAAGGATGCATGCAGCTTGACAAGTTGCTCGTTCAGCGTCGCTTGTGCAGCCGAGGTTGCCCCTGGCGCCGGAACTGTCGGCGAGACTACCCCTGCTGGTGCATCTCCCGTTGCTTTGGGGGTTAACCCTAAAAGAGGTATGATCATTCTCAGTTAACTTGTGACACAAAGACACGCACATCCCATGGCATCCGCCACGCCCGTAAATCTCCCAAATATGAATTCGTGCACGGGGATCGCTTGTAACAAGCCCTCCAATATTTCCTCATCGCTTCCGCACCCCATTGCAGTTGTTGCCTTGGCACCGTGCATCACGCTTGGATTACCGTGATCCACGACGGCACCTCTTATCACGCCCTGACCACCTCTCCCGCTTGTTTTTGCCATCCGCTCAAAGATGCTTTCATAGTCGGTCTTGAACTCGCCAAACCCGGCGCCATTCTGGACTTTGAGCCGGAGCAGCTCAGCACATGCGCGTGCATCTTCTTCTGGATCGTGACCGCCATCGCCCCGTGTCTGGATCTCGCGGTGACACCATTTCTTGGTTAGCCATGCTAGGCCGGGTTTAAGTGGCCGACCGCGGGGATGGTGGTACATTAATGCGGTATCGATGCAAAGTGGGTGGCAGATTCGGAGGGCTTTGAGATCAGATTCAAGCGAGTGACCGACGAGGGTGGACGTGGGGCCGCCTTGGGGTGCGAGGATTGTCAACAGTTGGGTTTGAACATCGGCAAGGGTCGTTGTCGCTGTCGCAAGCGACGCCTCTGTTATACCTGACCACCTGTGTCGCAGTAGTGGTGAATGTACATCTGGACGAGAGGAGAGGAAGCATACTTTGTGAGGTAGTCGATGACCGGTTTGGGTGGTTTGACGAGCTTGTCGTATACGACAATGCCAGTTTCATAATCAATCATGCAAACTCGTGTCAATTCCTTTCCGTCCTCTGTCAAGCACTGTCCAGCGTTGAGAAGTTGTTTGAGAACCAAATTTATGACGCACCATCTCGCAATCAACGGCATAGGCTCTCGAGCGTTGTTTGTCGTTTGGAAGGAGCAAAATCGATTCAGAGGTGGATTGAGGAGTTTCGACCCAACCGTCTGGCTTCTCAAACACATCTGCCATATACGATGGTATCGGATAGTCATTCTCTGTCATTTGTTGCAGAGAAAGCAAGTAGAGCGAAGGGTCCTTGTCGAACGCACGTTCTGCTGCAAGGTGGTGGTGTCAAGGGTCGTATGATAGGGAAGAGACGCATACATGCTATCCGGGCTTCGATGCGTCTCTTTTTCTCCTCCCCGCTAACCGGTCCTTGAAAGAATGCACCGAGTACAGAGTACATTCTCATTTGGTCTCCTGGTGCACGTGTTGGACAAGCATGACTGAACGTGGAGGCAATAAACGGCAACGATGTGTTGGAGCCGTTTGGAAGCGGTATCGCGATTGGGACATTCGGGTTCACAGTCGCTGAGGTGGGAGGTGGTGGTAGTGAAAGTAATTCGGGGAGAATGCCTGGTATCAGCAACGCAACGACTTTTTGTATGGACCTTGCATTCTGGGAAATGGTTGGGTGCATCCTTATCCTGAGGAAACAAAAGGACGTGCCTCGACCTTGACCCAATTGGGTGGTGGTACATCTGCGATGATATGGAGGACGAGATCGCGTACGTCCTGACGGCGACGTGAATGACGATTAGGAGGCAGACGAACACGAACAAGACACACACTCACATCGATATGAATAGCGTCTTTTCTCTTGATTATTTCGCTGTTCACGTACATGAACCGTGCCATCAGCGCCTACAAAAGACGACACGACCACGGTCACGTTGGCACAAGCGGGACTGGGAGACAACACACATCGTGTTTTGCCTCTACTTTCCGGGCTTTTTTGGCTTTGCGTCGTTCCACGCGCGTCCATTCTTTGTCTTGTGTCGTCTTATCGTCGATATATTTCGGTTTTTTGTGTTGTGGAAAAGTGACGATGTCTTGAGATCGCTTCATGAATGCCACCAAGGCGTTCGACACCACACAACCCCCCCAAGGCGAGTGAGAGGACCCCTGCCAGTCTATAGGTGCAGACCCCTGATACTGACTAATCGAGGCGAGGGCGAGGCTGTTGTCGGACCAGCGCCGAAAGCACAGCCTAGTTGCTTTCATAGCCGGTGGATTAAAAAGAGTAGTTGAGTTGTGATGGCCACACGGCGCGCAGTCCACCACCGTGTCTCTTTCTTGTCGCGTATAGCAAGTCTCAAGACGCCCATCTCCCTTTTGGCTTCTTCCGCTCACTTGCTCATGGTTTTCCACCTCCTCGCCCTTCTCCTCCTTCCTTGCGCTCTGGCAGCGCCAAAAGACGAGCCACATGTGGATGCCATTCATATTCCCATCCTTCGGCGCTCGGTCTCTCCCCAGGAACGGGTGGCCGCACTACCTCATGTCATGGACAACATCAGGCTCAAGTACGGCTTCAAGCCGGTCAACCAAAAAAGATCTACCACTTCCAGCTTGCTCACTGATGAGGTTCGCCCATTCCGCACCTTCACCGCCCAATCCGTCACTCAAATTGCGTTAGGGAAATGATTCGACTTACTCCGCCCTCGTTAGTATTGGGTCTCCGTATGTGCCTGTCCTGATGACATACCCACACATTGATATCAACTTCTATGCAGCGCCCAGGATTTTAACTTAATCCTTGATACCGGTTAGTAACACCCGACATTTCCCCGTTTAGTGTCTTATATGACCTTAGGCTCCTCCGATCTATGGGTCGCTACCACCCAATGCTCTTCATGCCCAGCCGGTACTCCGTTCTTCGATCCCTCAAAATCCACTTCATTCACAAACGACTCTGCTGGAGTCCAAATTAACTACGGCTCCGGCTCCGTCAACGGCTATGTTGCACAGGACACCGTCACCTTCGCAGGGTTTTCTATATCTAATCAGAAATTTCGTGTGTAACTCTTCGCTGGTCCTGGTAACCATCGCTGACGCTCGTACCGCCTCTAGTTGCAGTGACCGATATCAGCGTCAGCATGCTCAACGACAGTTTGTCGGGCATCATGGGCCTTGGGTTTCAACCACTCTCTTCTCTTCAAACGACACCGTTCTGGCAGACCGTGTACAACCAGAGCAAGTTGTCTTCTCCTGTCTTTAGTTTTTATATCGAACGCTATGTGAACGATCCTGAGCAAGTCAATGCTGCTCCAGGGGGTATCTTCACCCTCGGAGGCACCAACACGAGCTTGTATCAGGGTGAAATTGACTTTATTGGGATGCCAAATGGTACCGTGCCGTCGTTTTGGCTTCAGCAAGTCCAAAGTTAGTCATTCCAATACGCCATTACCGGTTTGATGTATTTATCACATTGATATTACCTAGCCATCAAGATTCAAAATAAGACGATCTCTGTTCCAAGTAGCCAAGGACTGGCTGCCATTGACACGGGCACTTCGTTGATTGCTGCCCCGTCCAGCATCGCCCAGGAAATCTGGGCCGCCGTCCCAAATTCTGTTCCGCTGAACGGTCAATATGCGGGCCTGTACGCATTCCGTAAGTGTCCATCGCCGACGTCCGCCTGCTCTACGTCGCTCACAAGCATGTGATACGACACAGCATGCAGTACTTCCGTTACTGTTTCCATTTCGTTTGGTGGTGTCGCCTGGGCCATCAACACCGAGGACATGAACCTTGGTGCAGTCGGGGAAAGCAGTGCGGGTTTGATGTGTGCCGGTGGCATTTTTGATGTGGGCAGCACAGCCGGTGGTGGGCAAGGTGCCCCTGGCTGGATTGTGGGTGACACGTTCCTCAAGAACGTATACTCTGTCTTTCAAGCAGAGCCTCCTGCTGTCGGTTTTGCCCAGCTCGCCAGCAACTTGGCCAGCTCCGGTGTGTCTGTTTTTATTTTGCGGAACGGGACGGGATGGTTATTGACCCAAATCCCAGATGGTACCACAGGGCAAGGTACCCCCTCGGGCACTGCCGGTATTCCCGTTGCATCTGGTCTTGGAAGCAACGGCGCATCTTCAAGAGCAACCCTGTCGACCTTATTCTGCCTCGTCGTATCTCTCACTACCGGGCTCTTCATCGCATTCAAGTAAGTAAACTTGAAAAGAAATGCGCCGACTTGGCGCATCTGGAAATACTTTTGCACGCGCTTTTTCGCGCGGATTCACTCACTTCGCTTGGACATCTCATTTCGACCCGTCTCTCGATTAATGTACCATCCTGCAACAACAACGCGTCCCTGATATGCGTCCCTGATACCTTTCAAAGTAATGTCACCAGCTCCCCGTCTGATGCCACATATTCCCGGATAACGGACCCCAGCGCGGTATGATTATCATTTGTGCGCCCGTCACACTTTACTTGTCTCCGGGTTACACATCATGTTTAAATTCGTTACTAATTCCATGGTAAGATACCAGGCATACACTCTTCACTGATGGTTTTGATCGATTGTATTGGCTACTGTTGTACATAATTTGCGTCGTTCTTCACCTCTTTCTTTGCATTCCGTGGGACATGCACGGTATTTGACCGCATCGGATATACGCTTTGTAGATTTAATCTTATATATACGTTCTCTCTGCTTATGTAGTGCCGTGGACTTAACCACTACTGTTTGTCCCAAGTTTGGCTTTAAGGTGTGGCAAAAATGTACTTGACGCCAACGTCATCCGCATTCAGTACTTTTACATGAATTGTATGTGTGATTTCTTTTTTCTCGGAACGCCAGGCTTTGCAATAGGTGTTATACTGCTGGTGAAACGAAAAAAATTACAAGGCAAACCATAAAGACGAGCGGTTACCATGAACACATTGTTTTTAGATACAACAACACAGACTAATTTCGTGATGCGGCTTGCCGTAGACGAAGACACATATGAACCCGCAAACACCAACAGTTCACCCCGAATGCTGCCCCAGTGCAGCGCTTTGCTCAAGAAACCCGAGCCGACCTAAACGTTCGTTGTGTCCGGTGCACCGCGGCAAGAGCGATCTTCAGCGTTATCATTATGACGATGCGACAGCCTTTGGATGGGTTGATGGCGTTGGTGTATCGTACGCCGCAAGAGTATCTGAACGGGATGTGGAAAGTGGTCAAAGCACTCCCACCGAGCCCACCACCGGGGTACGTCCACTGCCTTTCGTGCGTCGTGTTTTGCGCACAGGCTCAAGAACGTGCCATGGGTCTCACTTTTGTTTTCCGTCGCCGGTGCTGTTGCGCGGGCATCACGCTATTTGGGGCATGGTGCTCACTTTTTTTTTTTTTTGCAGACAGGTCCGCGTGCATGTGTATCTCGGATGGAAACCGGGCTGTGACGAGACCGAGTTCGTGATGCGGCATAGCGCGCTCGTAGCCGATTTCCCGCTCGAGCGGTCCGGCCGACTCGCGCTCGCTCCCGTGAAATCAAAGTGGGCACTACGGGGTTGTGCGGTGAGTTTTTTTTTTTTGCTCTCTTCACAAACCAGAATATACCCACATCGGCACGTTGTCTGACACCGGCGGGATGGTGGGGTTGTGTGGGTTTAGCCGATCGATCCGTGTCGTCGAGCCAAGTTTGATACGGCCCATCCGGATTATGTGTCCCCGCTTGCGATTCGGGTGCTCACGGAGAACGAAGGCGTCCTCAAACTCTACGGTACGTTCAATCTTTGTTCGTCTTCTACTCTTTTTTTTTTTTTCATGTATATGCCGTGTCTAACGCCTGACCCATTAGAACCGGTGCCTTCAGAAAGTACGATCGCGATGCGCAAGCTTCGTCTGGCGCTCGTCACCGCGTACGACAACTTTTTGCTACAGCTGCACGAGGCAACACTCGGTCGCCTCGTGGACACCATCGGCCTCGTGACGACGGCGAGTCATCCACATGCGCTATGTTCGTGTGTTCGCGTGCTGACGGTGTTTGTAACATCCAGGCGATCTTGTTGACAATGGTCGTCCTCGGGGTGCCTGCCGTGTTGGGATGGTATGCGTTGAGCATGTTGAGTGCGTGTGGGTGGTGTGCGGATATAGCGAGAGCCATGTCACGCTGACCTGGACATGCATATATCTTTTTTCTTTTCTCTATGATGCACTTTTTTCTTCATGCATTTCCTTGCTTCCATATGTAACCTATGCTAATAACCGTTCTCGTAGCATGCGCTTTATGCCCTCTTTTTCTTTCTTTCTTTTCTTTTCTTTTCTTGAGTTCGACCATGTTTCGTTGTAGGATGCTTGGCGGCGAGTATCTTTGCTTTACTGTACAAATAACTCGACAAAGACTTTCGTTGCGAATGTGGTGATGCTTGGCCTGCTGCCGTATTTGGGGAAGCAACCCAGTCAGTTACCAGACGAATTGAGAAATAGAGAAGACGTGGATACGTTCAAGGTGAAAGTACCTCTCGGGCCCTCCGACGTCGGTCATCATTGAACGCCGTATTTCGCCGTTTGGCGGGTGGTTGCATATTGTTTTTTTTGTGCGTAATGATCATGTCTACGGGTATGGTATACGGATGGTTCTATGCATAAAGGTGTTCGTGCCGGGCAAGGCTATTGTACAGTGATGATAGCACCGGATGGGACGGAAAAAATATACAATGGGGTCAAAGTCGTCCGTTTCGAAATCAAGTCTAATTAAACGTTTGGCAAGTCGGGAATAGTGCTAGCTATGCTGTTGAGGGGGCAAGTCCCTCCAGTGAGGATGAACAAGGTCAACCTGTCTAGAAAAAGTGGGGTATGCTTCCCACCAGGAAGGATAAGTAACCAGCGAAGACCGAGCAAGAAATCGATCGGTCGATTGGTTAGGACCGACGATAAGCCACTCTCTAAAGTGGCCGCACAGTTCTCTCTGAGAACGGGAATGTCTGACCTTGTTTCATCCATTTGTATCACGCCGGTGCGACAGCGAGAAGGTGATTGAATCTACGGGCATGATGCGCACATATTTGAGTAAACTTGCTCGCTGAGGAGTGTACACAAAGCCTCGATCTCGTGCTCATCGTCCGCCAGGGCGACGTAGAGTTGACGAACAATCATCTCGAAGCCAGTCTTGTGGGCTAGTTAAACCGGAAAAGGCTCTAGGGTATCCTCGTCTTCGTCGTCATCGAACTCGGTCTCTTGTTCGAAGTGCGACATTATCCCTGCTCTCTGCATTTACCTCACCTCCGCTCATCTACACAATCATCGTCCTCCATGACTTCTGTGGCATATGAGCCGATCGGGGGTGGAACTGTAGGCTCGACGGCAGGCTGAACAGGAATGTGTGGCCTGGTAAATTCACTACGAGTGACTGCGCTAGAAGTGGGCGAGGTAACTTCGCTGGGCTGGGGCGATGGGTCGGGTTCTGGAAAGACACGAAGAAGTTGCGGCACGTCGCGCGCCAACTTGGTCATGGCGAAAACGCCGATGGGAAAGGGTAGGCGTAACGGGTAGAAGTAGAAGCAAGCAAGACAAGGTAGCAGATGGTGATGAGGAGGAAGGAAGGATAGAGGACATCGGCCACAGGTGCCAGATTTTATATAACAGACACAATAGCTCTGTGGATGATCAAAGCGCATGTGCGTTATCTGACGTGGTGAATAATGCGACAGCAATTCTGCACATACCGAAATGAGCATAAACCTTGGCTACTCGTTTGCTGTGAGAGTTGATGTCCACTAGATGAAAGGAAGCAAATTTGTCGGCCACCACCAGCTCCGGACCGGAGTTATTGCCAGGTGCGCCAACGTGCCACCATTCCCCGCCTAACCAGACACTCATATCCTCCCATAATTAGTTTTCTCGCCTATGTCTTTCCGCTCGTATACATATGTTTTCAAGGCATCCAGAGCATCTTCAATGCGATCCAGATAGGTACATTTTCTACAATATGCAAGACAGTCTGGAACCGTTGCACTCCGCACACGACTGAGGTGAGCAACTAACATCTATTACCTTACATAGTTATCTTTAGTTGCGCGCTTTCCCGATCGAATCCTGTTTTCCCACACAGTTTTGATGAACATTGGAGATGCATTTGTCATTCTTATGACCTTGCATACCCTCAACGACCGCTGCGTAGCATGTTTCGGTCTGGAAATCGGTCCGTCCAGTATGAGATTGCCGATAGGAAGAAGCTTATAGATGTCCCCAAAACATAAATGGACTGGCGTCCAAACCGACCATGGTCGCCTGAGGTAACGGGTACTACAATTATTGTGAACTTATCAATCCACTCATCACGTGTACATTTGGATGGTAAAACAACTTCTGTAGGTGTCTTGAGCAAATCTGTTGATTCACTGACCAGTTCTGCATCACGGCGACTGGGTCCTTGTTCCAAACCGTATTTAAAGGCCACGGCTCTGGGCCAGCTTGACATTCTCCCAAGGTTCCAGCTGATCCTTACATTCACCCATGGCCCTTATAACATATTTCGCCTACATCTGCATCTTCGCAGGAGGGGCCTACATCGCTAAGCGACTGCTTGACTTGAGGTATGCACCACCACTTCCACCTGGTCCGACTGGGTGGCCGGTGGTTGGCAGCATTTCCTTCATATCTTCCAAGAAGAACTGGCAGGGCTTTGCAGCTTTGGGGAAAAAATATGGTGTGCGGTATCTATTACTCATCGCACCTCACTAATTTTGTTATAATAGGAGATATTTCAACTATAAACATATTGGGAACGCGTTATGTCGTTCTTAACTCGCCCAGGGCTATCTCAGCGATTCTTGAAAAGCAGAGCATCAAATGTTCGGACAGGCCACAGTTGACCATGGCAGGCTCGCTAGTGGGCCTGAGCGAAGCAATTGTCCTCGGTAATTACGATGATAGGTTCCGGCAATCGCGCAAGCTTTTTTCCCGCTGTTTCGGAAGCAAGGGCGGCGTCACAATGTTCAACCAAATTCAAGAAGAGCAGATATGCCGATTCTTGAACGATGTATTGCGGAATCCCAACAATCTTCCCGAGCACATACGCGTGTAAGTGTATTACACTACCCTTTATCACTGTCGCTAACTGCCACCAGTAATGCTCGTGCCATCATTCTTAAGGTAGCCTACGGGTATACCGTTCAAGAGGGTAGGGATCCGTTCGTTGAATTGGCGGGCGAAACCATGGAGATGTTTTCGCTTGTTACAACTCCCGGTGCCTTCCTGGTGGACTTTATTCCCGCTTGTGAGACCAAGTCTGGAAATATTTTTCTGTCACTGTATACTCAAGTAGTTTGTAGTACGGCACCTTCCGGAGTGGCTCCCAGGCATGGGCTTCCTCAAGGACGCGAAGAAATACCGTCAGCTCATCGTGGATGCGGCTCTCAGACCCCATCAATATGTCATGGAGCAAATGGTATGGACCACACGATTTTTAGGCTGAACACACTGCAACTAATGTCGTACGAGGCTGCGGGAACGGCAATTCCATCATTCACGTCCACACTGCTAGAAGAAGGGGTGAGCCCAGAGGAGGAAGATCTTATCAAATGGACCTCCATGAATATCTACATTGGTATGTGTTACCTTGGATATCGCTTCTCTTCTAATAAAGCCTTTTTTTTCGCTAGGTGCTTCAGATACGGTACATCCTCACTTATTCTCACGAAGTAAACGTATGCGATACCGACATTTATAGACAGTTTCTGCCATCTATGCATTCTTCCTTTTGATGGTTTTGTATCCTGGAGTCCAAGCCAAGGCATGCGCGGAACTCGATTCTGTAGTAGGGAATGGGAGACTTCCCCGTTTCAACGATCGAGATTCGCTTCCCTACATCAACGCACTGTGCAAGGAAGTCCTTCGATGGCACACTATCACTCCATTGGGTGATTTTTCTACGTCAAAATATGTCATGAAGTATTCTCATCATACCGAAACAAGGGTTACCGCATTGTGCCACAGAAGATTTTTACTCGGACGGGTTTCTCATCCCAAAAGGGTCCCACATCATCGGCAACATATGGTAAGTATCCTGTTGGTTTGACCTGCATAAATAATCATGCCCATGGTGTATGCAAAGGGCGGTCTTGCGCGACGAGGCTACATATCCAGACCCTAGTGTATTCCGTCCTGAGCGGTTTCTTGGTGACGCGCCCCAGCCTGACCCCCGTAGTGTATGCTTTGGATTTGGCAGGAGGTGAGTTGTCTGTGCTCCCTGCGTAGGAATTTTCGCTCTGAGTCCTTCCAGGGTTTGTCCAGGTAAGACCGTTTGAACCTGGCGGTGGATCACTCATCAACACCATTCCCCTCCCTCAGGCTATCTCTTTGCGGATGCGTTTCTCTTCATCTCAGTTGCCACATCTCTCGCTGTGTTCAAGATTTCAACCGCCGTTATAGATGGTGTTGAGATTATCCCAGAATACAACGTTACCCCGGGAACAGTCTCGTAAGTGCTTTCACTACTGGCTTTTATCATCCATATACTCGTGAGTGACGCTTGGATGGATTTTGTAGCCATCCAGAGCCATTCAAGTGCCAAATCAGTGCACGATCTACACGCACTGAAGCGTTGATACATGGTTAATGGGTTGTTGATCTTATACTTGTCTTCTTGCATGCATATACTGCCGACTAGTGTCGCAACCGATAAATCTAAATATAGAGCGCCGTAGAATTGAGAGTGTATGGACTGCGTCTAATACGCCAAAAAACCGCGTTCGATTATACATTGTTTTCTTGTAATACAGTGGATATGCACAAGTGAAATAGGGTGTGATGAAGATAGTCCGGACACAGTGACAAAGAGCAGAATCGCTATTGTATCCCAACCCAACCTCTCGCCGAAAATTCCACGCAAACCATGGACCACGGTTCAAGCTCAACGCTCCGCCAAAACCAATCACCATAACCTGCCAGCGTAAAATCCTCGGGCGTGGTATCCTCCAGAGATGCGAGATAGCAATAGAGCACGGATATCACGTCTTCCGCCCGTCTCGCGGGTGCAACGATGAGTGCATTGACGACCTTGTCCTCCTCCGGCACGACTATATCAGTCGGTTCGCTTATGAAATCGTCCAAGTCATCGAATTGGCTGAGAGTGACGACTTGCGTATCAGCGCCGGGTTCCACTCCCGTGCCCTGTTTATGTCTTGCAGAGCACCGTTGTTCTCGATCGACCCGTTCGCCCGCTGGTCCGTCTTTTCGTGCCTCCTCTGGCCACCACTTTGGGTTCACGTATGGCAACGCGAGGGCGAGGAAGTCGCGTGCTACGCGTAGCTGGTCCAAGTCGACAACCTTTTTTCCAGCATCTATGCGGAGAGCGATGGGAGGAGAGGACAAACCCGAGTTCTGCGGGGCCCCATCTTGTCGCCAGTTAGCCATATCCGCGGTCGGATCTGAATATCCAAGCTGCACGACATGGGTGAACGGTTTATCGTCGAACGTACGCAGCGCGTGTACATCGGCCTCGTTGTCGACCGATGCGATGTACAGATTGTCGATGATTTGGATAAGGTGATGGTCTTCCTCCACGCAGGGCGTCGGCGGGGGAGCCCGAATTCGGTGCGCGCTGTGACCTGCACCTTCAACCGCGTCTTCGTGTTCGTCGCTTTCGCCTTCGTCTTCGTCGTCTGCGTCATAAACTCCCTCGTCTACCCACGATTCCTCTTCCCCGAAACTATCTTCGGTTTCCGTGTCCCAACCATCATCCTCATACCATCTCCCATCCACCTCGTCATCTTCCTCCTCGTCCCATCTGACCTGCTTTTCCTGCTTCATTTTCTCTTCTCCTTCGAACACGAAAACCAGTTTACAGTTGCAATCGTATAGCGTGTTCCATTCTCGGTACGAGATCGGTATGATGGAGAGAGGAACTTGACAACCCTTGTGGAGCGGTTGGGGAGATTTGGGTCGCTCACGGGCGGCGGGGGGCATCGGGGTGAACACGCGACCTAAAGACCTGACAATATAAACAAAAGTGTTGGTCAGAATTTGCCTCGATGAACAGTGGAATGCAGACGCAGACGCACATGGGCTCTGTCATGTGGACGGCGACAAGAGTGGGTCGCAGAGCGCGCCGGTTTATATGGACGAGGCCCATGTGGAAGTAACAATCCCAATCGGATTGTGGCAAGCGTGGAGAACAATACGCGTGGCTGCCTATTGTGTATGTCGCGAGGTGGGAGCTGCGCTTTTGAAGCAACGCTGCAGGCGAAGCGAGCGTTCAAGGGATTCACAGGGGTGGAAATGTCGTCGGTGACAACAACGTCCACTGCTATGCCTCGCGAGATGATTAAATCTTGAACATGTCCAACTCGCCTTTTCTGAGGCATCCATTGCGCGAGGGGGGGCTTTCCGTGTCTGTAAGTCACTCAAGCGAGTTGAAACGTGACGCGCACTAGCTTTGTGAGCTCCTCCGAGTCAGATATTGTGTGGACTTGTGTCATGCCCGAGCAAACACAATGGATCCGGCGAGGGCCACAGCGCTTTGATAAAATAGAAATCGTATCTGTGTTGACCAATACGCTTTGAACCTGCTCGAAAGTAAGTCAGTCCATCCGCTACTCCACTCACATCGTCGTTCCACCTCCGGGTTCATAACGAGAAAGAGTTGGGACCCACGTAACCGCGTATCCGTGATGACGGTAACAAAGCTTATGAGCCAGGCTATGGGCTCCACCTCGGAGTCAATTATAGTGACAAGTACGACCGATGCAAACTTTGTTTTAACTGAACATCACTTGCCGGTGCCATCATGAAAATAGATTTACCTAAGAAACTCTAAAAGTTAGAGTGATTCTTGTTCTGGGAGGAAGCTGCAAAGCATGTACCAAGTTGTTGAGGGGTATCTGGAGATGCATCAGTTTACATCCCTGGCGACGCACTGTGCCAACGGGCCACCCCTGCTAACTTCGGTTTCACCAGTGTCCGGAGCACAAATGGCAAAGACGGTCGTCTGGTTGTACATGAGAACCAGAACCACAAGTACTGGCTTGATGCTCGATGGCTACGATGCACCTTTGGACAACCCTACACTTCTACAGTGTAGCATGTGATAAGCTGTGATGTCAATTGACAAGACGACTTGGCTTTGTAGGTCTAGATGTCTATACACAACGAGATCGTTCAATAACTATTCGATATCCCCATCGATGATACAGATTAATACGTCTTTTCTTTTGGAAAGAGACACCTAACATCTAAACAAACCATAAATCTCATGCGTCTACGCTCTGTGCTTGTCCGGAAGGCGCGACATTAGAACTCGCCTCGACAGGCTTCATCGCAGGGAACAGGAGCACTTCCTTGATGTCTACCGAAAGCAGGTTAGGTAGCAGAGCTTCAAGTGAAGGGGGTCTTACTCGGAGAATCGGTGAGGAACATGACAAGCCGATCGACGCCCATTCCCCATCCCCCAGTGGGTGGGAGACCGTATTCCAA
The DNA here is from genome assembly GCA_038088895.1 of Xerocomus potaroensis. NCBI lineage: Eukaryota > Fungi > Basidiomycota > Agaricomycetes > Boletales > Boletaceae > Xerocomus > Xerocomus potaroensis. The sequence continues at coordinate 15,996 of JBBPJT010000216.1, read as the reverse complement.
CCTGACAAGGAGCCCGGTTAAATCACATGAAGTACCATCGCTGGCAACTTACGCGTTCACAAAGGTCTCGTCGATAGGCTGTGCTTCGTCATCACCTTGCTCCTTCTGTCGGGCCTGGTGGTCGCACTCACTGGTCAGCGGGGATGATTTGATGTCCGTGAAAACGCACCTGTTCCTCGAAACGCAAACGTTGTTCGAATGGATCGTTCAATTCTGTGTATGCATTGCAGATCTCCTTGCCGCACAGGAATACCTCAAAACGTTCGCACAGTCCCGGACGTGATCGGTGATTTTTGGCAAGGGGCGACATGACTTGAGGGTGGCCCACTAGTCAGGGACCAGTCAACTCGGAAGACAAGGAGGACTCAGGACCACGAACCAATGAAAGCGGGTGAGATACAAAGTGGTTCGATAAATTCACCGACGAGCTGTTAGAGGTTAGTTGCATGCTGGTTTTTTTTTCTATTGAAGCTCACCTTGTCGAGAAGACGGGCATTGGTGCGAGGTTCGGAGCAGTCCACGCCGTGCTACACAACATACTTGTGAGTACATGAACATGGATGAACATGGAATAGAAGATAGCACTACCTTTTGACAGAGATCCAAAAGGAACTTGTTTGCTTCGGGAGTGTGCAGCGTATCACTCGAGGGGAAGGTGACACCCAACTTCTCCTCTAGGGTCCCGATCATGTCATATCGCTTCCATGGCGTCTTGAAGTCCATCACAAGCTCCTTCCCTCCCTTTCCTTCTGGATGGTAAGTCACAACAGTACTCCCATTCGTCAAGTATTTAACCATTCCCTCAAGCAAGTCCTCCGTGAGCTCCATAACGTCGTACATATCCGCGTACGCCATGTAAAATTCACATAGCGTGAACTCAGGATTATGGGTGAGATCGATACCCTCATTCCTGAACACGCGGGCGATCTCGTACACACGATCTAGTCCTCCCACAGTAAGTTCCTTGAGGTACAGCTCAGGCGCGATTCGTAGGTACAAATCGAGGTTGAGATCATTGTGGTGTGTGATGAAGGGCTTCGCAGTCGCACCTCCAGCAACCATACTAGTAATGGGTGTTTCGACTTCGAGAAAACCAAGGGAATCCAGGTACCTGCGAATATAATTGATAATCTTGGAACGGGTAATGAAAATACGTCGGGTATCGTCAGATAGGATGAGATCTAGATAGCGCTTTCTATATCTTGTTTCTTGATCCTTGAGACCGAAGTGACCAGAAGGCAGTTGATGCAGGTTGGGTGCGAGAAGAACCATTTCTGAGGGAGAAATAGATAACTCTCCCTTTTTGGAACGGGATGGGGTGCCGACAACGCCAACGATATCACCCCTGCGGAAGATCTGTTGCGTGGCCAAGAAAGTCTTCTCATCTGCCGCATCCCTACGTTTTTCTTCAGTGTTGATGAGATTATTAGTGCATTCAACATTACACACCGGAGGTTGGCGAGAATCTGGACGTGTGTGCCCTCACCGTGCAAGTCATAAAATTTGAGCTTACTGCCGCTGCTCCGGATGTTGTGTATGCGTCCTGCAAGATTGACTCGGATACCCTCTAGCTTTTGGTCAGGGGCAATCAACCCATCCTTGCCAAATTCTCGGATAAACTGTGTGATTGACTTGGTGACATGAAATTTGTGCGGATAAGGATTAGGGGTCTGCGTTTCTTTGAGTTTCAAAATCGCCCTGGAACGAAGTTCAAAGTATTGCTGATGAAAATGAGTGTTTCAGAGAGGAATGTAAGCAAAGTGTCAGTATGACTCACATTCGGGTTGAGGTCGTCTTCGTTAGGGGTATTTAGGCCACCATCCTGGGCAGGTGGTGCGGCAGCCACTTTTTCAGCCTTCCTTGCCTCCCTTTCGCGCTGTTTTTCGCGACGCTTGAGTTCGCTGTTTGAGGGCGATCAGGCTCAAGGCCTCTATGAACACAAGTGAAGAAGATACACACGTCTTGGAGATTAGTTCGCCTGTGACAGGGTCTTTGTGAGATCCAACACTGTCTGAAGCCATTTTTCTAGTATTGAAGGGTGGTATGCAATTTTGTCTGGCTGGTCGATGTAGGCGTAGTTGACTGAAGTATCTTCGGACGAGCATCCGATTTTTTTATTTATTTTATACAGTAGATTTCTTGATTGCCTATTCGAGTCATCCCATATATCACGTGATATTTTCCACGGTGATGGTTAATTCACACGGTCATAAAGAGTAGTGTAGCACTGCATGATTGTGTAAGCAATCCTAATCGATTCTGTGACCCTTTGCTTTGCTCACCGTTTCCGACAGCGACCACAGACCAAACTCGAGATGTCTTCAGACTACGAATATTCTGATGAAGATATTGATTATTATGATGATGAGGACGACGACATGTTGAGCGCAAAAGAAGACGGTGAGCTCCTCACTTGCCCCTGGTGGGCCCTCTCTGTCTATGTGCCACACGAGACACACCTCGCTCACTCAGTTCTTACTGTTGAACCCAGACTCAGATCCATCGGATGAGGAGATGGACATGGATACCTTTGGCGACGACTTCAAGGTCCCGCAGCGTGCTACCCGCAAGGCATACGAAGTGGAGCACGAAGCGCTCCGTCAGTCCGCCGTTGAAAAACTCATGGCAGCAGACGTCGAACACATTAGTGGTATATTCGGCGTGGATGTATGTTTCATCCTATCCCTCATCTTCCTTACCTTGTTCACTTCTGCTTCTAGACTAGCATTGCCTCCTTGCTTTTGCGCAACATGAATTGGAACAAGGAGCGTTTGATCGAGAAGTACATGGATAACGCTTCTGTCGTCTCTGTGGCAGCAGGGATATCGCCTCCATCCAAGGTCCCTTCGCCGTCATCTGCAGGACCCGAACGGTCACAGGGTGTTTCCTTCAGTGCCCGTTCTAGTACGCTGCGCCGGCCCACGCGGCAAACACCAGGTAACATCTCCCCAATATCCCTCGTGATCCCGGAAAGCGTTGATCATCCCGGCACAGCCCCGGCCCCAAAACCGGAGCCCTTCGTGTGCCCAATCTGCTATGACGATTCACAAACTGTTTTTTCCTCGATCACTTGTGAACACAAATTCTGTAATGGATGTTGGAACGTCTACATCACTTCAAAGATCCGGGAGGAGGGCGAACACTCGATCAGGTGTATGGCAGAGGGTTGTAGCACTATTGCACCGGATCCATTTGTGCGCGCCACTCTGGCGGACGATGCGGCTACATGGGAGCGCTTCAATGAGCTTCTTGTGCGACACTTTGTCGCTTCCAACCCCAATCTGAAGTATTGTCCTTACCCCTCCTGCACATACACCGTCTCTTGCCCTGCCGCAGCATCCAAGAGTGCACTGACGACGATCGTTCCAACGGTCTCGTGTGGCTCATCGCCTCAACACAAGTTTTGCTTCGGGTGTTCGATCGAGAGCGATCACCGACCCGTGATATGTGGTGTAGCCAAGATGTGGCTCAAAAAGTGCCGAGATGACAGCGAAACCGCGAACTGGATCAAGAGTAACACCAAGGAATGTTCCAAGTGCCAGAGTACGATCGAGAAGAATGGAGGTTGCAAGTACGTACCCTTAAATATGTGATATGCTTCGTTCCTCATGAATTATTGGTAGCCACATGACTTGCAAGAAATGCAAGCATGAGTTCTGTTGGGTGTGCATGGGTAATCATCAACTCCCTTTATCCACGATTCTTGCTGACGTTATCTAGGACCATGGTCGGAACACGGGACGGCTTGGTACTCTTGTAACCGATACGACGAGAAAGCTGGTGTAGAGGCGCGCGACGCTCAATCGAAGAGCAGGGCCTCACTAGAGCGTTATCTCCACGTGCGTATTCCTTTTCTTATTGGCTGATATCTTACACGCCGGACAGTACTACAACCGATGGGCGAACCATGAACAATCCGCTAAACTATCCATTGAACTTTACAACAAGACTGAAAAGAAGATGGAGGAGATGCAGGTTACATCGGACTTGACGTGGATCGAAGTCCAGTTTATGAAGAAAGCTGTCGACGAGGTTGAGAAGTGTCGAATGACGCTTAAGTGGACATATGCGATGGCATACTACTTAGAGAAATGCAACGAGAAGGAACTCTTTGAGGATAATCAGAGGCAGGTTTATTTCAGCCTCAATTTCTGTATATGGAGCTGACTTGATGCGGATGCACCCGACAGGGACCTGGAGCATGCTGTAGAGGAGTTGTCGGAGTTGCTTGAATCACCTATCGACGCGGATGCAATATCAATACTTCGCCAGAAGGTAACCGATAAGACTGTAAGAATCGTGTTGCCGTGACTGCAACGTGTGCTGATAAACACTTTCTTCTTATTCTTGTGGCAGGTATATGTATCGAAACGAAACGAAATCATGCTGGACGACACTGCCAAGGGATTCCTAGAAGGACGGTGGACCTGGAACGTTCTCGTCGATGGATTCGACTAGATACCATCACCGTATCACTATAACTTCAGCCAAGAAGTTGTCTTTAATCAGTCAATACTCGGACTACGCATTCTCAGTGTGTTACACAGCTTTTCGCTGGAAACTCCTGGTCTCTTCCTTTTTTTAATGCCCCCTGTAATGTTAATGTGTCTTCCGTACATCCCTCCTGGAGGGAAATAGCGGCGAATTTACACACCATAGCCACATGTTAGCACTTCCCTTGACCAAGTGACGGTCACCTGGATTCATGAATTGAATATGTTTATTCCGGGTGAGTGAGCTCAGGGCTTGGGTGAAACGTAACCGCGGCTGTAATTTTATCTAGGAAGACGTGTGGACTTTACCCGTGAGTCCGACGACGATGATACACCAACAGCTGCTCCACAATCAGATGGTTGCGTACGACGTCGCCTTATGTGCTTGCATCGTTCGAGGGTCAAAAGGTCGCCATGCAACGGTCTTGCAGGCCTTGGCGGCATCCTGTCGTCCACGCACATCCGAGATGGCGGTATCTCGTGTCTGTCTGGACACATGGCAGCGTATAGAACGTCGAAAACGACAGCCGGTTGGGGAATTACCCAGCAAACTCTGGTGACAGTGGTTCTTGACGCGGTGGACAGTGAGCCACGGTGCACGCAAAAGAGGCAGAACCCGTGAATACGATGAAGCTGAACTGGATTGCGGTGGTGGATACGAACAATCCAGATTTTAACACCATTTGAATGACACGTTTTTGTGTCTATGGCCATAATGGTATGCTTCCATCACACTTCCCTGTGCTTGCCGGGCTCCATTTCGTCCTCACTCTCGCCTAGAAGTTCACCTTCGACTACATCACTTCAGTCCGCAGTGGGGCCTTCTCGTTTCCGTGCCTCACCACTCTCATGTGCTTTGTCAAGAATATCACCGCCTTCATATTTCGTCTGGCTTATGGCAATCCGCACGGCAAAGTCATTGCCTCACCTCGGAACTCGTTTCTTTACGTTTCCGCATTCATTATTTTCGGCTATCACGTTGCGGCTATGGTGATGTATGTGCTCTGTATGCCGCATGAGAAAGCTCGAGGTATGCGTACTGGTATGTGTTGGCGACCCACCTGCGGCCGCTGCCGCAGCGCATATGTCGGCTAATAACGAGAGGACGGGCTTGATTAATAGATATGTAGGGAGTCTGCCCAGCTATATGATTCGCTCTTGCACTTTAGGACCCCGCAACGGCACAAAGCAGCGATACGATTCCAACACCCAATGAAGAGAACTTACGCTAGAACGGTTCTGTCGCGGAGACAAATCTGCGCACTCGATTGTTCTCAGACTCACCGCAGTACATGAACTCTCACCGCATCCACTCGCGTTGCCTACACACAATCATGAATTCATTTATAGCCTCGCTTTCCCATTTTCTTTCTGATTGCGGGACGGAGCGGCTTTTCATTTACGCGCTAAAACTAGGTTTCGGTGAAGCAAACATGTACATGTATACGGTTGCCTTTTGACACGCCTCTACACCTCATTCACTCCCTGTTTTCCCTTGGTCGTTATTTTCCCATTGTACGACACTGCCATTTATGTAAATGATCATCGGTCAATTCTGCTTTTTCAACACGTTGAAGCTTTGAAGCCCGCACCGTGCACTAAATAACTGTGTACACGAGGCCGCGGACTCACACCATATGCTATGGCATCTGGCGATAACCTCTTTACCATAGCACTCCTCGGACGTCGCGCACTTGTGATGGATGAACCAAAGTTCGATACTCACACCTTGCCAAATCGTTCGACTGGCCGAAAATAAAAAAATAAAAAAAAAAAACGTTGCACGGGGGCCCCACGGCAATGATTGTGTTGAGTAATAAGGACTGGGGTATGTACAGCTAATATGAATGGTATATCTCCAAACGAAAAGCAGGGTTTCAGATCTCAAGAAAAAATACCAGTCCATCTCGGCATCGCACAAGTGAAAAAGCAAAGAAGAAAGTGACGACCTGGTCCTGCCACGACGCAGCGCATTCGAGTGCATAACCTCGGCATACCGAGCGGCGATCACTTCGGACATTATTGCAAAGGACGGCAGACACGAGGCGCGGTCACTGACGTCCACAATCCAGACCAAGATCCACGACAAGGTACATACACACACTCACGTCGGATGTGAGACCGCACCGCAGGTGCTGTACGACATGTGTGCGTTCAGGCCGCTTGCGGAGGGCCATCTGGAACCGACGCGGCTGGTACTGGTTCTTCTGTCGGCGCGTCCAATGGTGACTCGGTCTGGGCCGCCCCACTGCCACTCCTGCGGATCTTGAATACAACCTTTCCTGCGGCCTGCCCCTCCTCGAGCAACTCGAGTTCGATCGCTGTCATCCCCATCAGCCCCATGATTTGATCAGGAGAAAGTGAGAGAAGGTAAAGAAAGATGGGACGAACGGGTCTCGCCATGTTCGAGCAGGTCGGCTAGACTCTCCTTGCTCTCCGTCTTCTTGATGACCTTGTAACTAAAGGGAAACCGTCGGGCGTACACTTCAATCTCGACTTTGGACGTCTCGAAGCCGGACCTGCAGCAATGGAGCAGTGGTACATCGGCATCAGCCATCTGACCCCAGTCTCGAAGAAAAACAGCGTACAGTTTGACAGTGTCGTCCCAACGGGCCACGAATTCGTCCCCCTTGGTGTACTTGGCCGTCTTCGTCCGCTGCGGCACCTTTCCACCTTTGACTCTCACGTAGAACAACCCGCTGAACAAGCCCACTTTCGCGGGAAGACCGCTGGCCTTGATGTCTTTTTCCCCCCGGGAAACAGAAAGGAATCATGATTCGTGTAGGTGAACGTGGCGAGGATGAGAGCACAAACCTGTGATCTCGACGGCGACTTCCAATTTGTTGTCCTGGTCTTCCGTTGGGGCCGATGGGTTCGCGTTCGCGGAGGGCAGGACGGACTCAGTGGTTTTCGCGTCTTGCGGTGTGGACATCCTTGTCGCTCAAATGAAAAGGCTAGTTAAAGCACAACAATCAAATTGTAACGAGGAAAGAGGGCGGAGAAGGCTGGACCTCAACTATCGATTGTGGGGAAAGCAAGTAAGAGGAAGACGGGGGGGAAAGAACTCAGCGAGGAGAAAACCTACTTGATGGGCGTTTCAAAGAAGAGCGGCGAATTGGCAAACTTGTGTGTGCGCGCAGCACGCTCTCCACATCAACGCCGTTAGGTTATATAAAACCCCTTGCAAACACGTCCTCTTCCGCTTCTTCTCTCTTTCCCTCTTCGCGTTCCTCCACCCTCTCTCCGACTCCGCCAATAGAGTTCAGGCGCAATCCTATTAGGACACTTCAAAAAAGGCATCGTTTGACCCACTCGCACCGTATACCTCCCCCCCACGAAGAAGCTTTTGTCGCCACGTTATCTCCCGAATGTGGTTCGGTTTTAACCATGATCACGGCTTGCCAAGTGATCCCCGTTGTGGCGATCCCTCCTAGGCTGATAAGCTGAGGGAGAGCACACGCAACTGGCATCGATCCAAGGATCCGGGTCCGGCACATTGCCCCTCCGTGCCGTTGTGCCGTTTTGACTGTCCCGTTGATTTCCTCCCCTGTGAACTTCCGCTCCGCCATCATCATAGCCACCACGACCCAGGGATGGTATAATATGAAAAAGACAGCCCAGAAACACAGATTCACATTTGTTCTTTCTCTTCTTCTCGTCGCCGGATGCGCAGAGGGGGGAACGCGCATGTAAAGGAAGAACCTCAGGCACAACTTGTCCCCTCCACCGTCACAAACGCACCCGCCCAGGGGGGAGGGGTCAGACCCCGTGCTCCCGTTCCGTGTGGGCGTGCGCGCGCGCGCGCGCATATGGTCCACAGTTCCACAAACAACCACGAAAGGCCCGTCGGGCCGATTTGAACCCCGAGCCGAGCTCGCCGGGGGGTTGTTTGAACCCCCTGGATCCATATATCACGCGGTCGCTGCCGGACAGCAGTTCTTTGTGAATCGCGCTGCCTGTTTGATCCGCCCTTGGATCTCCGAGCGAGCGATCCCCTGTGTGCTGTGCCACATCCCAGTTGTGCTCGCGTTCCCTTCTAAGCAGACCGGAGAGATACACACATACCGCCGCTTTGTTCACCCATCCAGCATGGGGGAATGCACACGCGTTTTGGTTTGAAAGCGAATTAATAGCGCCTCGGCGGACCTTGTTTAGCAAGCGTTTGTCTCCCCCCCCCAAAAAAAAATACACTCGTCCTGAAGGTCTAATGATATGCAAGGGCCTTTTATATAGCGCAACTGCGACCTACCAAATCGATTAGACGGTGGGCAGATATGCTATGCTGCAAGAACTATGGACACAGGCACGGCATAGAACGGCCAGCGACCAACCACAGCGCGACAACCCGACAAGCGATCACGCCCACACGCCCATCGCCCTGACTCCCCTCCCCTCCTCCACGCCAAACATCTCCTCAAACTCGTCCACACGATGACCGATCACGCCAAACACCTCCTGCAGCGTCCGACCCAGATACTCGAGTTCGTCCGTGACGCCCTTCATCGTCAGTGCGTACGCAAAGAACAAGAGCTGTCTGGACGCGTGGACCTCCCGGTTCTTGACCACGTCCAGTTTTCGTATCGCGTCCACCTACGCGTTGCACACGTCGTTGAGCGAGTGGAGAGGAGGAAAGGAGAAGGAGCCAAACAAGGAGGTGACGAGACCCCATATACTCACCAGGCGCTCCCGGGCTTTCTCGGCCGGAGGGAGATACGGCGGCAACGGCGCCTTCAACCGAAACGCAGACGCCAAGGTCGAAAAGTAGAGTATGATGTTGCCCACCATCTCCCGTCGCTCCTTGTTCACGGGCAGAATAAAGTCCCTTCGTACCGTCTAGAAACAAAAAACGATCAACACCATCCGTTGTCGGTCAAGGCACCCATCTACAACTGACCGTGAACCTAGAAGAAAAGCCAAGTTCGAGCGCAATGTCCGGTGCCAAGAAGACAACAAGACACACCATTCCTCTCGCGTGGTCACGCACCGCATGCTATGCAACTTATCCAGTATCGTCTGCAGACTCGTCAATATCGAGCGATAGAGCACGATCGGAAAAGGGCCCTTTAGACGTGGTTCATGTTGCGTTTGCGCCAACAGACCCTGCAGCTCGATCAACTTGATCTGGAGATGGAGTTCCCTTGATTCAGAACCAAGAAAAAAAATCAGCGACACATGGTCGTTTGCACGTTCACCCCACATACATGGCCATGAATTCTTGGATCGAGTGACTGAGCTGCGCACTCGCCGATTTCGAGAGTAGCGGGGTATTCTCCTCGACAGGCGGCCCTCCGTTATGTACGCCCCCGTCTGCAGGATCGTCGTCCAAGTAATCCACCAAGCCCGAGTTGGACACGACCAGGCGGGTATACAACCAGCCAATGTTCAGGCAAAACCTATGCAATCAATCGATGGGCATACGTCCAAGCCACACAGCATGAAGAGAGAGAACACGTACTCGCCAAGGGCTTTGCTCAGCTCACGCCGGGCTTCCGACGGCCACCAGAGACGTGAGGCGATCAACGCCCATATCACGCCGACGGTGACTGCCGTCGATCGATGATACGCGATCTGCAGCACAGGTATATTATCCCCTCGAATATTGAAACTTAGCCCAAGAATAGACGTATCAGCATCACCCGGGCCTTTTTGGCCGCGAAAAAGAGAAACGCACGCATATAGGCACGTCAAATTATACGTCAAGAGCACGAAGCGTCCGGTCGTTGCGTATTCGGGCTTCGCCACGATATAGTAAAAACACGGTAACGAGAAAAAGAACCCGAATACGGACAGCACGATGCCGTTCTCCGGGAAGAGACTGTATATCCCGGCCGCGACAATGGCACCGAACCTGTAACTTGTTCATCAGGAAAACCTGACCAACGTGACAGACGCGATCCTATCGTACAGCGTCCCCAACGCCCGATGAACAGCTAGAAAATTGGTCTGTGCGAAAAAGGTAGAGAGCGATCATCAACGCCAGATCTGAATCACGGGTGGCAAATCCACACACCGCTCCGATCGTGGGGGACATGACCACGAAGCACTGCAAAACGTACACCGAGTTAGTCTCGACCTCTCAAACCCCCCGATCACACTTTACAGATATGAGTGCCCATTCGCCCCGGTATTCCGTGAACAACGGACGGGTGGAAGAGAAAAAGGCAGGTGCGGCCAACAAGGCGGTGGACATGCCGACTTTGAAAGCATAATTGATATTGCGGTCCTTGAGATAACCCCCGAGGTCCCATAGAGATCGGAGACACCGTTCGACGAGGGTGAGGTTCGAGCGACCTGGCGTCTGCAACGTATTCGGCGCATGCGGCCTCACCTTGGGAAACGACACCTTGGGATGACGCTCATCGGTATGAAAGTACGTCGCTGACCAGCGTGTGTGAGAATGGGACCAACAACCGGGTTCAAAACAACACCCACAGATGCGACGCAGACCAGCCCGTGTCGTCTTTTTTGATCTACTTGATCGTGGGAAGGTCTTGATGAACAAAAGGAGCGACTTGGGCCCATGGATGAGATTGCGTTTGAACCAGTTTTGTCTGGAGAACCTAGCTAACTCCACTGCGTAAATACGTCGCATCGCATCCGCAAGGGACATCAACTCCCCGGCGAACTCCTGTAGGGTAAAAATAAAACTAATGGACAGCCATGAGGAATCAGTACAACGGCATGGGTGACGACAACGCATCCGGCAAGCGGCACGCACAAGTAGACAAGAAAGATGTGTTCGTGTTCGCTTTCCGCCAACAGCGCATTGTCTTCCGCGGACGAATGCGTCGACGACGATGACTTGGACGCAAAGTGACTTCGTCTGTATATCCTCAAGACAGCATGGTTCGATGTATTCTCAAACGTAAACAGCGCCCCCTCAATCCCGTCGATAATCTGGTGAAAATCTTGCGGCTGCATCATCGTGTACCGTTCCGAGTGTTGACTCTTTACAAACGCCTCTCGTAAATGCTTCAGACAGGAAAAGCATGCGTTCTGGTTTTTTTTTTCCCAAGGCATCAGCTATTTCCAGACACAGGCACGAACAAAAAAAGAAAAGGTTCGCTCACCGAAAGTGCTTTGAGTGGCGGACCAACGTCGTCCATCAAATCACCAAACATCTCCGCCGCCGCACAGAGCAGTGCCTCTTCGAGATCGTCCGTCTGGGGCGTCAACGAATACTGTGTCTTGCCCCTCTGACCGTACGACGTCGCATCCGCATCCGCACCCACATCCACATTCGCATTCGCGTCCTCTGGATCCCCGACCTCACATTGAACAAGCGTCCCATCCCGTTGTGCACTCGAAAGCTCGTACTGCAACCGCGTTCCGCTCCTGAGACCGTTCAGATGCTGTGCAAGACGCGTGAGACTGTCGACCGCGTCGCCATACGCCTGCTTGGCCAACACGCTATCCCGCTCGCTCAAAATCCCAAACCACTCCGACCGCGCCTCCCCAAGGCTCTTCTTGAGACTGGTGAACGACGACTGGTGGTTCTCCACCGCGCGCTGCATGTTCTCATGGCTCGGCTTCCGGATGGGTTCCTCGAGCAAGAACGTGCTCGTGATCATGCCGAGCAGCGTCGAGAACGAATCGAGCGTCTTGGTCATGTTCACCTGTAGATTGTACGTCGCGCTCTGTGGCCAGAGCGAAAAACAGACGAGGTTCGAGATGGTGGTGCCCACGAGCACGATGGACGATACCGACAACAGCGTTTCCCAGTTGCCCTCCCTCACCACCCTAGCTGGGGGAATCAGTACTCGCGTGTTTTGCAACGAGACAAGACGCGATACATACACGATGAACAAGACGGTCGCCGCCATAGAGCACGCTGTCCGCGATCAACGTTGAGCCCACGGTTGCTTTGAAAAAACGCTGCATGACAAGAAGAAGAGACGTGCCTGAATTAAACGTCGGCTTGGCCATCCACACCTTCATCCACGTGAGCCCCCAGATCGTCAACCCCATCCATACGACCAGTATACAGTTGGCCAAGATTTCCCACCCCGGTTTCACGTCGAGCCACCAAAAGAGGTAGAGTCCGCTGAGACTCATGAGCGCGGAATACAACCATGCGACCATGCAAAACGAGTTGGCTTCAAACATGCCTCCGATCGTCTTTGCAGGATTGTAGTACACAGCACTGTGTCGTCATGTTAGCACTCCCAAGGAGAAACAACGAGGCATGAGACGAACATGGTAGCAATCAGATGAGCAGAAGGGTACGGGCCGCCACCACCGGACCCGTAGGATGCGAGGTCCCCAAAGAAACGGGACAAAAAAGGGTGAAACGTGAAGAGCGAAGCAATAAAATAAGCTATAGAGCATTTGAGCATGTTCTTCCACAGAAGGGGCATCGTGGGCAGCCGTGGGGGCCTCCATAGCCAACGGGCAGTAAGGCGTGACGTGTTGGTGGGTGTGCCACCATCATCGTGCACCGAATCGTCGTCGTCAGCGTCGTCAGCGTCGCCCAGTTGATCGACGTGCACTTCTTGCGTGTGCCTTGTGTGCGCGTGCGCTGGCAGATGGACAGACAGGGGTCCGCCAGACGCCAGCCCGACCGGTGATTGAACGGAGGACGTCTGAAGCCGGGAACGGTGGGAAGCCTGATCCGAGGACGCCCGACCGGTGCCAGAAACCCGCTCGTTCTCCATCATCTGACCAAACAACGTCCACAGATCCCCCTGGGTCTTCTGATGCGCCTGATGGGCGTAGAAGAGTGAAGAATGCGAAAACACGGCAGCGGCAGCGGCAGGGCGGGGGAGGGTATTTCTAGTGCGGCCTGCTGCGACGCGGGGATGTGTGGTGGCGGAGAAGCTGCGTGGGCCGAGATGTGGGCGAAGGGGGAGTGTCGTCACTGACGGCATTGGACGATCAGGTGCACTTGGCTCGCCGTCTCTTGTACGCGCTATCGCAGTTTTATGCACATCAACGCCAACATCCGTATCGACCTCGACCTCGACCTCGACGTCGTATGGGCCGAGTAAAGAAGGGTCAACGGGCGAATTGTCGCCAAAGATGGAGGCAGGCAGCGACGAGGCTCCACGCTGCCAAGTGTCCAGGTGAGACATGTTTAGTTGTTGCCAAGGTCGCGGTGGCCTCGAGGCCGACGCTTGGCTCGTTTTATGACCGGGTTCTGGTGAAATGTGCAGTGTTGAGATGGTGTAGCACTTTCCCTGAGGACCCTCGGTTACGTATGGGCTGAGGAAGAGACCGCGATAAGAGTAACGCTCTCTCCAAACGACGTTTAATGTCCAAACGTACATACATCGAGTCTAGTCCATTTTTGTTCTGTTTTTTTCTGGATTACGCGTTATCGTGACGGTCCATAGAGTACCAGAACCAGGATAGAACCACGTCCGAACCTCGAAGAGGTTGTAAGTAGCAGAGCAGAGGGGCAAAAGTAACACAAAGGTATTGCACGAATAAAAAAAATAGACTAGCGTAACAATTAAGGGATTGTCATCTGTACTACAAGGCATGTCCGTGATGCAGGTCCGTCTTTCGAGTCCGTATAGTGTGAGTCCAAGGAGTGTCCAATAAGTACGTCGGGGATCATAACGAATGTCACAAGGACGAAACACAAGGGTCGAAAGTGTTCTTGTCCGTATTAGACAATGCAGCGCCGCAGTAGTCCAACAAGGAACAAGGTGAAGAAAAAAAAGTTTGAACGAAACTCACAAAAGGGAGTCCAAAGGGGAAAGAGGTGTTCCACCCTAAGCCATTTGATGAGCACATATTTCCGTTTGGCGAGAGACGGCTTCCTGAGTAATCTAAAGTCCTGACAATCTTTTTTGCACCTTGGCCACAGAGTACCCAATCAATGGGTATCGTGAGCCTAAGCGGGTCATGGCGTACAACAGCGTGCTGATTTCGTTGCGAATTTCGGCACTATTGACGATGGGCCAGGATGTTTCGATCAAGTTCAGTTCGCGGATCAGTGTGTCCATCACGGACGTCCAGCAAGGCTAGTACCACAATCAGACACCGTCCAAAAAGATTACAGAGATAGACGTACTCCGAGGATCGGGTCAAGAAAATTGTACTCCGGGTCGGCGATGTGTTTGGTAATAGACACGCAGCACCGCGCCGCCCGAAGACACTTTTCATAGGCAATGGGATCTTCATGTCCAAAAGAATAATACAGTTGAATTGTTGCGACATGAGCAAGCGTGTGTGCCGCAATATACGCATGCTTATCGTCAGGTGTAGTGGCGTCCAATTGGTGAACGGGGATAAGCGTGGAGAGAAAACGTGCGATCGTATGCTCCAGTGTTTGAAAATCGTCCATAAATGCACTTGAAAGAGATAACGCTGCGTAATCATCAGAGGAATGTAGGTACCCTGCAAGGGCAAGCTGCCTACGCTGATCCCAGCTTGATGCCAAGTGATGGGCATGACGGAAGAGGGTAGATGCTTTTACCCTTAGGGCCAGTGGCGAGAAGCCGCCTCCGAGGTTCGAAAGTTGGCCATCAAAGAAGTTCCGGGTGGACGCAAAGGTGTGCAAATCGTCTATTTGACCCTGAAGTACATCCGAGTCAGAAGTCGATAACAAAAACGATTAGGTACCGAATTACCGATTCATATTCTTCCATGCTCTGTGGCCAGGGCATGACGATGGACAAACATCCGTCGGGGCCGTCAGGTATGGTGACCGGCTTCTGTAGGACGACAGACCAGCAGCGATCGAGAACAAAAACCTGCCAAAATGTGAGTACTCTCTCGCCCTGTTCGACAGTGTCTTTGGCCGGTTCGAGCTTCAAGGGACCCATGACGCCACTGGACTCGAAGCCTGAGTGGTTCGTGATCGCTCCGTGGAGGCCGCACTGCATGGTCAAAGAGGCGGCGGCGGCGAGATGGTAGCCCCCTTCCAAAGGCCGGCCGTTGGATAAAAAGTAAAGGGAGAGAAGGCAGGAAGCCTGGATGACGTCGAGGATGCGATTGTTGTACTGAAGTGCGTCGCTGAGGGCTTCCAGCGAACGACTGAGGTAATGCGTCTCGTGCTCACTGAGGGGGCCTGGACGAGAAATGAAACAGGCCCAGAGGAAGATGGCGTTTGTAAGGCACGGGTGATGTTGTTCGGTTGGAGGCCTCGTGAAGGACTCTCGTAATCGACCCATGTGGAGGCCCAAGAGGCACTGATGGCGATGCGATGCGAAGATATCGACCCTGTGAAGAGAGCTGAGAAAAGAATTGGATAGAGCGGGGGTTTAAAATTACAGCATCTGTGCCAGATCTAAAGGAGGTTGTTGTTCGAAGTGGAAGACATCGCTGAAGGGAGTGGGAGAAGGAGAGGGTATGCCTTGTATCCAAGAATGCTGAGGGGAAGCGGTAGCTAAGAGAAGGGATTAGTGGGTGAGATGTGATGAGCGGGCGGTCGTATAGCGTACCGGAGGGGGGGAGAGGAGAGTGGGGGGCGGAAAAACCAGTGCTGCTCGGGGAGTCTGCGAGAGAGGAAGAGGAGCTCTCTGAGCGACGGTGGATGTGTGGGTCGTGGAGAGTG
>JBBPJT010000215.1:0-38492 GCA_038088895.1 Xerocomus potaroensis | reverse complement strand
CCGCCCTAAGTACTACCTTTATATACCTACTAGGGATGCGCACAGACCAAGTTACCTAATGTGCTACTAATGGCAATACCCTATACCCTGGGTAAGCCCTAAACCCTAGAAGCAAGAAGCACACCTCGTGGGTGATACAAAAGAAGCCACGAGGACAGAAGAAGCACAGCCTTACTCGCCGTGTGGGAACAATGTAACTACATATAGATCGGGGTCAAGGGTACACCCGATCGGGAAGGAAGTCCATGTCGGGCAACGTGCACCAACGCGTAAGCATAACGGATACCAGATGACGATCCGATATCAAAGGGGTATCAGCATTCGGATCTTGATCCGATGCCCGGGATCTAATCATAACGGTCTGACCTTAGCGTAGCAGCTAATCGGACTGGGAAAGACATAGGTGAAGGGATTGACGACCGTAGGCTATACGGGGTAGTCGAGGGATGTCGTATCGAGTATTCGTCATACGTGTGTTCACTAACGTAGACGTCAAGGGTAGTTTCAACGGTAAACCCATTGCTAAGCTTTAGCGCAAGTAGGTTTTTAATGAAAACCGTAACATCCCCCATGATACAGTGTGGAATGGAGAGAATATGCATTATGGCAGGCCTAGAGAAAACCATTTCTGAGCTGGCCTTGGAGTACAGTGGCTCCTAAAACTGGCCAGCTTTGGCAAGACCAAATATAGTATAGGCTCTTGGCTACAAACCAACCCTTTGTTACATTCTAAGCTTGCAGCTTTCTTAGAACCATAACAACCATTAACAAAGGTGAAGCTAAACAAATACAAGCCTTGTATGAGTTTAAAGGAGATTCTTTGGTGGTTTTGAGATGTGTAAAAATGGAATAAAGGGGGAATACTTGAAGGTGTAGAGAGTAAGGTGAATGCTGAGCAGTATATGTCTATTTCAGAGGATAATCTGCTTCCAAGCTTGCAAAATTCTGGAATTTCTGAATGGAAATGGCTGTAACCCAATGCCACCATGGGAACCAGATCACATGACCAAACCCTCATTATGTAATGTACACTGTGACCCTGTGAGTGTCTTACCTAATTCTCTCTCATACTCTCACAATTTGAGCCACTGTAATTGTCACAATAATCCCACTATACATATATGTATCATTTCATCTTCCATTAGTACCTACCAGTGTATATAGTATGGGATACATACTATATAGTGTACTGTATTACAAAGGATTTTAAACTTGTTTATAACCTACATATGATTATTGTGTATAGGAATGTTAACACATTGAAAAAAAAACATCTTGGACTGTAAGTAGACATAAGATGACATAAGCCCAAAACTGTTGAACACACAACTAGGGGTTGAGTTAAGGACATTGAAAGAATCAAATAAATAAGTTGTCATTGATAAGGATGTGAGTTTGAACATCAACAACACTGGCATACACAAACATGTTCACACCAACAGATGAGACTGTCAGTTAGCAGCTGAATGGGACCAGCTTCAAAGATCTAGAATCTGGACTGCTTTTGTCAGTGGACCTGAGAATATGACTTGATCGCTTAGGTAGGCAGGTATTTCCCACAGCCCTGCGCAGCCGAGCACACCTTTGTTAGCCCAAGTGGCACACAACAGCGGTTCTTTGCATCACCATGGGACGAGCACTGGTTGTGCTCTCCTTACTTCTCTGCATCCAGGGTTTTAAAGTAGCATCAGCAGGTTCCAATGTCACCTGGGACTCTAACTCTGGCGTAGCCTTGTCTTCTTACCAGATTTCTGTGAGTTACCGCTTCTAGTTGCCTGCAGAGAACTCATTCGCCGCTTCAGTCATTAGTTTCTTCCAACTCGAAAGGTTTGCTTCTCTTTCTTTTATACCTGTGGGACTCGCCAATTGTTTGTGTAGATGAATGTCCTCCTTGCTTCAACTGCCTCCTTCCTGCGTTCACATGTGGTCAATTTGGCAAATGCAACGAGTATGATGGCCAGTGCAAGTGTCCTCCTGGATGGGGTGGAATAGATTGTCTCACTCCCCGTGTGTCATCTTTTTTTCTCACCCTGTCAAAACTTACTCTGGGTTTCTTCTAGAATGTGACTCTCTTGCGGATGGCAATCACAGGACCCTCAGAGGTGACGAACCATGCGATTGTAAAGAAGGCTGGGGTGGTATCAATTGCAATGGTTCCGCCCCTTTCCCGCTCCTTTCCTTTCCTGTCGCTAATTCTGGTTATCTTCACAGTTTGCAAGACTGATGCCGCTTGCTTGGGTTTTCCCCTTCCTGGTGCGATTCACGCTGGACTCGACGATAACACGGCAGCGAATATGACTTGTTACAAGGGCGGCGAGACGGTATTCAATAATCATCAAATGTGTGATATCACCAGTAGGTCATGCGAACTCTTTCCCCTCCGTCATTTAATTCTTTCTCAGACCGTAAGATTTTGGACATGCTTCCAGATCGACCCCCCCAAGTGACATTCAGTTGTGACAATGTAACGTCAACGTGTTCTTTCCAATTCTGGACGGCGCAGCAAGAGTCGTTTTATTGTGGACTCGACAAATGCGTGTGGGAATCTAAACCAGGTTACGATGATACGAACAACATCGCCTATAATTGCGATCAGATCGAGTGTAAGTGCATCCCCGGTAGATTTCTGTGCGGCGAGGATGGCAGCGTCGGTGTGTTTCTTTCTTCCTTTTGTGATCTACCCTTATGCATTTCACCAAGATATCTCTGATTTTCTCGTCGAGGAAATTCGGGGGCCTGCATCTTTTAGTTGCAAGACGGGCCAAGGGTGTCGGTTCGAAGAGCCAGCGATGAACTCTTTGATTAACGATATTTTTGGAGACGCCTACATCACACTCGATTGCGAGGGAGGAGAATGCTTGCACTATTCCCAAGTCCCAGGCTATCGCGTATGTTGTTTTCTGAGTTCTATTCAAGCAACCGGCTCATTCGCGATTGTGGATTATACTTGCTCCTAGCGCCCGGTGAAGCCGGATAACACCAGATGGATAGCACTCAGCAGTGCTGGTGCTGGACTGATTGTCATTCTGACTGTTGCAGGTATGATAATGATATTGGCATAATCCTATGTGTCTGATCTGCTTATCCTGTACCTACTTTGCAAAGTGCTTTGGTACGTGGGTCACACCCACCCCACTTCACCAAATGCAGGGCCAATTGCTCTCCCATCGGATACGAGACACCTCCCCTCGCACCCCGAGCATGTTCCGACTACCGTCCACTTCTCAGCATTGTCTTATACACTTCCTAATGGACTTGAGGTATTAAAAGATGTGCGTGGTGTGGCACGCCCCGGAAAATTGACCGTTGTCATGGGTGCATCTGGGAGTGGCAAATCGTCTCTCCTTGATATTTTGGCCCACCGTTCCAAGGTCGGCTCTGTCACAGGTTCGATTCTCATCAACGGTCGACTTGTAACTCCTTCTCAAGTTCGACGGGTGTCGGGATACGTCGATCAGGAGGATACATTGATGCAAACACTTACTGTTTATGAGACAGTCTTGTATAGCGCACTTCTAAGGTTACCAAGAAAGATGTCGGAAGATGAGAAGATCGCGAGAGTACATGGGACGTTAGAGGAATTAGGAATCAGAGGCATCATGAGTAGGAGGATTGGTGGCAGTGGTGAGTCAATATAATTAATCATCGTGTGATCTGTCTGACATGGTTTCTCCTTCCTTTTCGTGTCTGTTCGGTTCACTCTTACTTCCTTACCTTCGTGTGACCTGGGTAGGCAATCGTTCCATCTCGGGAGGGGAGAAGAGACGTGTTTCGATTGCTTGTGAACTGGTGACTAGTCCTTCCATCCTGTTCCTCGACGAACCGACAAGTGGTGAGTAGTGGCTTTTACGGGCAAACAATCACGCTCGTACTGATTTGCCTCGTGTTTAGGGCTTGATTCGTATAATGCCCAATCCGTTATCGAATCACTTTCCAATCTCGCCCGAACTTACAACCGTACTGTCATCCTGACCATCCATCAACCACGGAGCGGGATTGTTGCCTTATTTGACGAATTGATCGTATTAGCTAGAGGTCGATGTGTATGGGCAGGTCCTATGAGATCGGTAGCTGCTCCACGGCTGATTGATGGTGTCGATGGAGATGATGAAAGCGAGATTCAGGGTGTGGGGGAGTGGTTGGAAAGTATTGGGAAAGGATGTCCTGTCGGGTTCAATATGGCCGATTATTTGAGTAAGTTCCGCATTATTTCTTCACTATTCCATTCTGTTGGCCTAAAACTGGTTGATCTTCTCAGTCGATTTAACTGTCAACGCTGCTAGTGAATTTGACGACTTGGACTCTCCCACTTTGGATCCTTCGTCAAGTGCAATCCGTTTACCTTCTTCGAATTCTTCCGGTGCGGATGAAGAACGAGCGATGGTAGCCGGCTCTCCTAACCTCGATGAAACTGAATTACGAACGCGTATCCCGTCCGTGTCCAGCCGCCAGATGAGCATCAGCTCTACGATGAAACGGAAGACATCACAGCTTGTTAATGCTGTGAGAAATGGAAGAAACAGTCCCCCCAATCGCGATTTGCCTGAGAAGCTTGCTGGGCTCGTCGTTGCATATGAAAATGGTCCTACTGCTCGTCATATGCAAGCCGAATTCAAGGCCGTTCGTTCCGCCAATATACCAGCTTCCGTGTCAGCTACCGCCCCTACCCCCGGGGAGACATTTGTACCATCCAATGGCACAATAGGTGAACACGGGGAAAGAGTTAGTATGATTGAGATGCGTGACGTTGTTGATGAAACTGGGATGTTGAGAGGGAGACGCAGTGCAAGTTGGGCCACTCAGTTCAGGATCTTGAGCGGGAGAGCTTTCAAGAACTTGTATAGGGATCCGGCGTTACTGGCTGCTCATTACTTGGGGAGTGTGGCGTTGGCATGTGAGTGTCTATTCATGCGCGTTTTGGACATTTGGCAATGCCTTGTACACACACGGATACTGACTTAGGTGTCAGTGATTTGTGGTCTTTTTTTCCACAATGTTGGAAACGATATTGCGGGTTTCCAGAATCGCCTTGGTGAGTCCGTCTTCGGTTCGAGCTGCTGCAGGTATTGATATGTGTGAAGGAATATTCTTTTTTACGCTTGCATTGTTTGGGTTCTCATGCTTGTCGAGTTTGGGGCTGTTTGCAAATGAGAGGATTCTGTTCATGCGAGAGAGGTACGCAACATATGTGCGAGAAACCATCGATATTGATTCAAACTGCTGTAGAGCAAACGGATACTATTCGACATTTACGTATTTCTCGTCCAAGGTAAGTTTTGTCTGTCTTATTGTCCGTCTCTTTGTCGACGAGTTTTGGGTTTTGGTGTAGGTCCTCTTTGACATCCTTCCATTACGTTTAGTGCCACCACTTCTGTTTGGTGGTATCGTGTACGGACTTGTTGGCTTGGTTGCCACTGTCCCCGCATTCTGGAAGTTCATGCTCACGTTGGTGTTGTTCAACTTAACGACGGCGAGCGTGATACTGCTATTGTCTATTGCGTTCGAAAGTACAAGCTTGGCGAGTCTGGTTGGGACATTGGTCATGCTATTCAAGTGAGTCTTTCGTCTGGCTTTGTGGCAACTACGATTTTAATGCGGTTGATAGCCTCCTTTTCACGGGCCTGCTCGTTAACAGAGAGACGATTGCGCCTGTTTTCCAATGGCTTCACACTGTCTCGTTCTTCCATGCCGCATTCGAGGCACTCGCTGTCAATGAGTTGCGATACCTGCAGCTAAAAGAGATCCGGGTGAGGTCCCTGTGCGTTTGATCTCGCACTTCTACTGACGGATGGATACCCAGTATGGGGTCGAATTGGATGTTCCTGCTGCCACGATCCTGTCGATCTTTGGTCTTCGTGCACAGGTGCGTTGTGTGTGTGCGAATATTGTTGTGAACCAATTTGATGGGGCTTCGCAGTCTTTCTGGTGGCCGAATATTTCGTTGCTTGGAATCTTCTTTGTAACATTTACAATAGCGAGCTTTCTGATGCTGCATTTCTATGTGAAGGAGAAGCGCTGAGATCGTAACTTAGATGGGCAGGTGGACATAGATACCGTACCACACTGCCTGTGCATCTAATGGCCTATTGGCCTGTTGTCTCTTGTTTGGCATTTGTGGGATCCTGAAAGGTTCAAAGTGTTGGTTTTGCGTTCGACTGTTCGACTCCACTTTCTCATTTACACCACCGTACACAGTTCTAGAAACATGGTATGCCTACTCGACGCGTCGTTTTTGCGTCCAACCTGACAATTGTAACATGTAGTCGATACACGGACGTAGCAGAGACTCAATCCACGACATCGAACAGCACCTCATTCAAATCTTTTCCTCTCACCCACTGTCGCGTCTTACTCAAGCCAACGAACCTACCATACCAGCTGATGCACTTCCTGATGTCATTCGCGAATTCTCAAACCTTTACAATGACGTCGACCTTCTCACTGAGTCTGAGATGGAAATGCTTCGCGCTCTGCTCGCGAGTAACCCTGGTATCGAAGTCACACCCCAAGTACTCCTCCAGTTCGTCGCCGAGCGCACGAAGAATAGTCCCCGCGAGTCCCCAGGCAAGAGCCAGACTTCCGAACAGCAGTCATCGCCACGGTATACTAAGGAGAGCCCGGATGACTCCCCACAGGAAGGAAGTGACGACAGTGATAGCGACGACGTGACGTTTCCGAATGACCGAGGACGGCATCCGTTTGCACGGGACAAGCGAACATCACGATCGTCAAGCCAAGGATCAACCGGGGCATCGAATCTATCCAACCGTCCGCCGAGTGTACCTCCCAAGACACCACTGCAGAGCGGACCCCCGTCTGCGTTTGATTCATCGAAACGCCAGAGGACAACGCCATTGAGCTCGACTGCACCGTCAAGTTGGACGAAGCGGCCCGCACCAGCCAGTAGGCGGAAGAGTATCGACGGATCATCGTCATGTGGGTCAAGCGATAATGAGGTATGCGTGCCACCATTGTGCCATCTCAGCGCGATTCTCCATTGCGACACTACTAATCTGCACGTGTTCACAGTCTTCAGTGAACAGTCCTGCATGGGTGCGGACCCCAGGTCGTGCGCGCGCGCCATCAAATCCCACTACACCTTCGAGCACAATCCCTTCCCCCAATGCCACCGTCTCGTTCGCATCACCGCCATTCGCACGACCTCATTCACGCACCACATCACAGTCTCTGAGTGCTATTGGTTTCCACTACGTCACGCCAGACCGGGACCGTGATGCCTCAATGTCTCCAGGGACTATTTCTCCTGACACTTCGTTCGAGCAATCATTCGACTATCCCAGGGGTGGTGTGGATGCTTTCATGGATAGCATCTCTTCATTGCCCATGCCTGGTCGATCTGCGTCCGACTCTGGATCTGATTCGGACAGTGAGGATGAATCATCACTGGGACTCGTTCTCGATCGCTCTGCTGTCTCATCGACAGTGTCTCTGGAACCTTTCGACAGAGTCGACGCACTGCAGAAGGCAAACGTCGAGCTAAGCAGGAAATTAATAGAAGCAGATCGCGCTCTTCAAAACAAACTTACGGAGCATGACAATGATTTGGAAGAGATGCAAGCAAGATTGGAGGAGCTGAGGAGCGAACTCACCGCGACGAAAAGAGAGGAGAAGGAACTCAGGGCTAAGGAGGTATGTGCCATTACTGTTATATTTCGAGACCAAGCAGTGAACCCCATTTTCATTGCTCACGCTGTAACTCTGGTAGCGCGTCAACTCGACGCAAATGGGCGCCCTTGAAAGCGAGATTGCCAAGCTCCAAAAAAGTCTTGAAAACGCGCGTGCCTCTTATCAGTCTTTACAGAAGCAGTATCAGGAACAGTGTGGTCCGTGCACTATTCGTCGTTCTTTCTTATATGATTACCTCAAGCTTTCTTGCTAGCCGAATCCGAACGCTATCGCAACACTCTTCGACGGCGTGATCAAGAGCTCAAAGATTTGCAAGATGCTAGCGCATTACAGGCGGTTGAAACTCAGAAATACCTACGCGAGCACGAATCCTATGAGGAACGCCTCTCCCAGCTCGAGACTGAGCTTTTGGATGCTCAACAAGCTCATGCACAGCTAGACGAGCAAAAGCAGGAAAACCTGATGCTCAAGGAAACGATCGATAGGATGAGATTTGAAATGGACGAGATGAGGAATTTAGGTGCAATGGGTGTCGGTCAGGGCACAGGAAGCGGTAGTGGAAGCGTCAGAGGAAGCGTGAGTAAAAGCCTGGGTGCGGAACTACTAGGGAAGATGGGCGCTCAGTGGGCAATGGACGAAGACGAAGACGAAGACGAAGAGTATTTGGATCTCGATGGTGAGAACCAGCACGATGGAGATGAAGAGGATGTGATTGAGACCATCATTACCCGGAAGAAGCGAGTATGTGGACTACTTTCATCCTATAATTTTTTTCGTGACTGATTTCTGTTTCAGAAAGTTGGGGGTCGATCAAAGGCTGGAGAATTTACCCTTGAAGAGACAAAGGAATACACAGATGCATCGACGCAGTACTGCGTGTCCGAACACACTGTCGTATGCACAGCACAAACCGAGGCCGGGCCTCAGATCCCCGTACAGACTGAGGTAACCGTCTTCAACTCGTTTGCCACCCAAACCGAGCTTGAACCCCTCCCAATTCCTCCAATCACTGCAAGCATCGAAATTCAAACAGAAACCGAGGCAGAACAAAGATCCGGGGCAGACGTTGACGCGGAACCATCCCGTTCACCTTCACCGGTCGAAGAGGATTCGCTTGCTTCATCTTCGTCAACTGTCCTCCCCCCTACCCCCAAAGGGGGGCACACCCACAGTGACTTACCCCCATCTTACACCCAAATTGCTCCCGTTGATCCGCTGGAGACGCTTCAGAAATGGCATCATGGTCTTCAACTTCCAATCAATGGTGTTTCCTCAGGCCTCTCTGAAGATGCCGTCGAGGAATGGCGTTCGCTCAAAGCTGAACTCGGTCTTGACTGCGCAGTAATTGACCAAATCGTTGAATCCTCGCCAAAGACAGGTCCAAGACCCAGTTCGCAAAAAAGTAACAGGTTCTACAACATATATAACACCTATGTCTACGGAAGTGACAAAGATGGACCCGAGAGCGGCACCACCGGAGGCTCGTTTGGTCTCAACATTGTGAAGCAGCTATTGCTCTGCATGGGCGCGTCGGCATGCATGTACCTGATCATGGGACCCTACATTGCTGCACAGTATACACCCGTGGGGGGTGCAACATACTATGACCGTGCAGCCTGGTCCAGCTTCAATTCCATGCAAGCACCGGGGGAGGGTTTTGGATCTGACGGCACATTAGCATTGTGGAACATCGTGGGTAGAGTGGGGTTTGGGGCTGCGCGGATTGCAGGTGGGTGGCCAACGTAATGCTGGTGCCCTAAAAGAACACGACCGTCGTGGGTTGATCTGGAAATTAAACTCGAGTTGAATCATCCCAGCGATGATGACTCCCTTGACTTGTTTCTCCTTCTCACTCTTTGTCCATATGCTTCTTTGATCACCTTATCTATCGACTGTCCGTTCACTCCCTTACCTGTTCACTTACCTGTTCGTTTTCTTGTCCATTGGTCGCCTTTGGCTTTATTCCCATACTGTTCCATTTTCGTTTTTGCCTGACACACACTGCATACTTATTGGAACACAGTCCCTTGCTCTCCTTCACGAGTCCCAGGTTAGCTTAATGATATATCTAGTTATCGTGCCTTTTTATTCCCCCCCCCCTGCCGTGTACTTTTAGCACTTTACTTTTAACACTTTCAAATGCATCCATCTCCTCTTGCCTGATCCACACTTCTGTAATGGTACAACTATATATTGAAAATCTAAATGAACCTGACATAACGATGGAAAAGAGTCAGGGGCATATATATATATATGAACGGAGGAATAACTTGCTTCTATGCAGGTTGTATCATCCGTCCCACACAAGATATAAAAGAGGGAGATCGTGTGTGAAGAGAAGAATCGTGGTGGGAGACACGATCAGGATTGTATTAAAGTACAGTGGTGCGGAACATCGAATGCAATGAGAGGGAAAAGTGTAATATTAGAATGACAAAAATGCAGTTGACCGGTTGACCAGCACGGGATGAGGGGTAGTACATAGTGGTCAGGCGTAGGCAATAGAACAAACTTGTGAGCGCATCTAATTCAAACGATGGTATGTGAGCTAAACGCCAAAAGGAGCAGACGCCAAAAGGAAGGGAGCGCATTCAAATTGAATTTCGGTAGTGTGATTTGGGCGGCGTTATCAATGTCCGTCGCAGCAAGGGTGACCAACTAGGTTCTAGTTGTTCTCATCGTTAGAGAGATCAGATAATAGTGGTGGAGACGGCGCAGTGACCGATACCGAAGGTCGACGCCGCTTGAATTCTATGGGAAGTACTTCTTCGTCACTCTCCTCATCATCTTCGTCGTACATCTGGCTGATATTGGAGCGGAACGCCGCGCCCTCGTGTTCCCTACGTGTGTCACGGAAAAAGCTATAATCTGAATCGGGGTCCTCGTATTCTTCCTCACTGGTGTGATTGAGATCTGACTCATAGGCGACGTGATGGAGGGGGCTTGGACTGGTGGCCACTGAGCGATAGTGCCGACTAATTGCGGACTCTGTATGGCACGCATCGCAGCAAGTATGCACAAATGCCCCAAGGTGTAACCGCTCCGGCTGTGGATGTCGCAGAGCAGTGGACGCATGGTTGATTGCTTCGGTTGCCTGATTGAGACCAAAAGGAAGGTTCGACACGATGGTGTGTTCCACACCACCAGCTCCCAGAAACATAGCATCGTCGTCTATGCCATCCTGCTCGCCAGAATTGAGGCTCGTCACGTCTTCCACATAGCTGACCGGCTCGCCCCAGCTTGACGCGCGTCGTGCAGCAGTGAGAACGCCATGACAATGATGCACACTCTGCGAATATTCCCTTCCATGATGTCGTAGCACTTCGTCACTCCTCCTTGCGACAATATCCGCGGAGAGCCCAGGATTTAAATTATTGTCCCGGAAATTCGATATACCTGACGACGAATCGAGTGGTGAGGATGCCTGAGAGGCAGTTTTACGAGGCGAGTGGGGACGCCACATCGAGGACAGTGAAAAACGATGGGGTGGGCGTTCATCATTCGGTAACGGAGTGTTTGGACTATCTCCTCCACGGCTCGAAGGCCGGCTCTGAGGCCCCACAGAGCGCGAGCTATTGGCCAAAGAAGGGGTTGCTAGTCCTACAGGGAGTGAGTTTGGGTCTTGTGAAGAAGCACTTGCCGCCGATCGTGCCCATCTTTCAATGGATTTTTCCCTTCTTCGGCCCACATTCGATGCCGAATCATCCCGCAAAATAACCGGTTGAACGGTTCCCTGCTTCGCCTTCTCACGGACCTGGGGACCGGACAAACGTGCCGTAGCGCTTTTATGCCGTCCGACAGCCACTACTCCGGAGAGAGGTTCAACGCCAGTAATATTGCCGTCCTCTTCATCTGGAGCGTTCCGACGGGAAGAACGAGGTGGACGAACAGTACGGAAGAGGGAAGAGATACGGTTGGTGAATCGCTTGTGCCAGCCCCAAGTGAACATTGCCGTCGTCATTGCTGTTCTAGTGTCATTCTCGGTGACCATGACAATGTCGTTCTTGCTTGGTGACGTTTGACTGAGCCACTCGTCCGGATTTGAGATGTCAATCAGAAACCAAGGATGACGCTATGTGGTATTTAGTAATTCGAGCCACTGAAAGGACGAAGGGATCGTTCACTTTGGCATCACCAAGAGTAACACGCTTCCTGACGTCCTTTTGCAGAAAATTGTCAAGAAGGGTCATGACAATATAGCCTCCGTGTGTCTTGTGTGGGCGTCTACCTCCAGTCGGCCTGCGGTCACTTCCCATATATTCATCCGGCTCCCAGTCGCTGTTGCAGATAACGTGGTATAACACGTACTCGCTAGAGTCAGGGGCTTGAAACGGAATGTGTCCAAACAGGAGGCAGTATAAAGTGACGCCAAGGGCCCAAACGTCGATTGCTTTGGTAATGAATTGTCGGTGGGAAACGGCAGGTGAACCCTTGATGGTGGATGATGAATTGATGTGCGTAGCCGATTTGTTAGAATGCAAGGTGGTGCTAGTAGCGGATGCTGAGATTATCGGTGATGGTTCGGTACTAGTGTACTCCGCGATCACCTCAGGGGCAAGAAAGGGAGGAGTGCCAGCACGTTTTGACAGGTCTGAATCGTCTAGAAGAATCGGGTCATTTGGATCATCGAGCGCGGCTTGACCACGACCAGCAGCCGCCAGGCGTTGTGCATAAGAAAAATGGGAAACCCCAAAATCTGTAATCTTAACCATTTGACGGTCCGCAGTCCAGAGAAGATTCGCCGGTTTTATGTCACGGTGGATAATCCCTTGATAATGCACTACAAAATAAAAATAGTCAGATAGATGGGAATGGAATTAAGATACCACACACGATATTCTAGACCAAGGATAACGTCCCGACAGATCCGTCGGCATTGATCAACCTGCAAGACTGGCTGATGGTGCTCGTTCCGCCACTTGATTTCTCCGCCGCCGAGATACTCCATGACTAGACGCAAAGACAATGAGCACACAAAACTTTGAAAAAAAAGGGGGGGCCATCCCGTCGTGCGTGCCCGAGCTGCAACCACGGGGTCATAATTCTACTTACCATGGCGCGGAATCAGGAAGCAGAGTGGGGATGGAGACCCGCCAGAATCGCGGGAAAAAGTAGTGTGGACATTGCTCACCCATATAGATTCTGTCATTGAGCTTGTCATCAATGACCTCAAGGAGACGAACGACATGGGCATGGCGGCATTTTTTCATAATGGCGATTTCCTTGCGTATTTTTTGTTCGAGACTGCTAAGCTTGTCAGTCAGAGGCGTGTGGGGTGATGTCGGGAGGTTTTTCCGGCGGAGAAGATTCAACTTCTCGGCGCGTGGATTATTACGTTTCACAGCCTTTATTGCCTGATAGGTGTTGAGAAGTAGCATTGGAGTATGAGCTGGGAGAGCTGGGTAGAAGCACTAACCACTTCGCGTCGATTGTTTAAGAGGTCCCAACACACCCAAACCTCCCCATGCTGTCCCTTACCAACACGGTGACTACGGAGATACTGGTTGACTCTTGGACGCCTATCATCACTGTATAAGAAATGCAATTCTCTGGTCATGCGGACGGAGCCAGGAGGATCAAAGGGCTGGGCGGGTTCGCCAGGGAGGTGTGGATTGAGTGAATCTGCAGTGGTGACCATTGCTACATGAACAGCATGAAGTGCTCTTGGACAAAAGCAGCCTGAAAATAACGAGGGAAGTATGGTTGAAAGATGATGGTGGTCGTAGATGGAAAGCAGAGTTGGAGGAGAACGAAGGGTCGAAAGGGACACCAGACACCGCCTAATGAAAACATATATATCTCGTTACAGTTTATCAAAATAAATCTGTCGACAGGATCATCCATCGCCGCTGCCTGCTCGCCTACGGTGCGCTTAAAGGACGCTCCAAAGGCTCGCTTACTCCCTCTTACAAGTGCACTTGTCCTCCTCTTTCACATTCATCATCACCTAAGTATCATGTCTGTCAGTAAACGATATCGTGGGTCGCCGTGTGTAGATTTGGGGGTGGACCCCCAAGCGAACACTGAAGCACCTTGGAAATGGGAACAGTTTGAGGACGTCGCAATGGGGTGCCTTCGAAAAGGGCCGCATCAAACTGTATCATAGAAATAATGATCTCCTCCTTTCCGCCGCCCTTGGAGCGGCCGTCCAGAATCCACGTCGACACGACGACAAGCGGACTTGACGACTCACCGCCTCAGCATGCCGGCCGCATCCCTGTTAAACCCAAAGTGAGATATGGTTTAACAACAGTAAAAGCCGAATCAGGGTAAACCAGGGGGTGCCAAATAGGAGGTTCGCCCTCACAATCAATTGTGCAAGCGTAGAAACGCGGGATAAATCACAGAAGGAAGAAGATCGAGCACCACAAGACATCTCCAAGGAAACAAGCACCCACTTGCCAGGTGGTCTTGCCACATTTAGCGCATTTGACTGTGTAACACGCGTCCACGAAAACGGGGTCGTCGACCATGGCCATCGTGTAGGCTACGCGAGGTAGGTTAAGATAATAAAGTCACTTGGTACTTCAATGGATCTGAACCTAGAATGACGTGACAATGTGTATCTGACAAAAGGAGATCAGTAACTCACGGGTCGTCACGGAGTGTTGGAAACCTTGCTCTTATGCAGGACTCTCAAAGCGATTGCCAAGCAATCCATGGCGAAGATGGAGCTCTTTTAAGCTGCTCTTGGTGATGTCTGCTGACCAAGAGACCCACCCAACAAACTGAATTCGCGGAGATTCTGCATCGGACGTGCTCCCGATAACACTGACACTGACACTGACACAGACCATCCCTGTTCCCTGTCATCTGACCATAACCGGCCCTTTCTTCTCACTGTCACCACCTACATCAAGCCACCAATAACCCATCCAGATCGCTCTAATGCAATACATTCACATCATTTCATCCTCTTACTATCCTTGTGTTTCGCTCACAATCGCAGCCCTCAGCCTCCTCAGCGCCTCATGCACTTTCTCTTCTGGCAACAACGAGAATGCGAGTCGCACGTGTGCGGACTTGCGTCCATTTGGAAAGAAGGCTGTTCCCGGGAGCGCCAGGACTCCGTTCTCTACCGCTTTCGTCAAGATAAGTTTCTCTGAGTCACGTTCCGTGTCTCCCTTTGGGTTAAGAAGCTTTACCCTATTAATGCATTAGGATCAGTCCGACAGATAACCACGAATTTCAAAACAGGCGACTCCACAGAATCGGAGTATGAGCGAACATACCAAAAGAACATCCCTGATTCTGGTTTAGTCCACTCGGCAACGTCCCCAAGGTGTTCCTGCAATGCCTTTTCAAAAATATCGCGTTTTGTCCTATAGAAATCAGACACGTTTCGTGTAAAGGCTTCAAAACCATCATATCCCCACTGTTCAACGAGGGCGAGCACCATCGCTTGTACCAACGACGAAGCTTGTAAGTTCGACGAGTCGGTCTACCGTGTGCCCCAAGCCGGTAAATCGTTCCCCTCTTGGCACAGGCGAGCTTGAGACGCACCTGGACGTTAATGACATCAATTAGAGTCTTGGGACCGGACGCCCAACCAAGACGCATTCCCGCGGATATGATCTTTGAAAAGCTATCAAGGCGAAGTACTCTACCAACTTCGGATAGTTCAAGTTCTAGTTGGAAATAAGACGGCGGACGCTCATCATCGCTGTAATAAAGCCAGTAGTAAGGGTCATCTGAAGTAACACATAGGCTCATGTATTCATCTTAGACAACAAACCACGCACCCTCGACAATGATGAAATCATGCTCTTGCGCTAGAGCAAGGATTTCACGACGTCTCTCTGTTGTGGTCGTTGTGCCCGCAGGGTTGCCGCCGTACTGCGACATAGCTCTTTGGAATATAATTCGTCGATTTCGAATCTTTATCCACTCACAGGAACAGTGAGCAGTAGTTTTGCCATTGGCTTTCCCTCCGGCCAATTTTCAAGTATTTTTCTCAATGCTGTAGGGTTCAGCCCCTTGGCATCTGTATCCACCTCTAGTGTTCCAAGTTTCCATTCGAATTCACTACCACCATACATCGAACCTACCAATTTTTTCGCAGTGCAAGCTTGTAAAAACGCCGATCGGTCCACTGTAGTCCGACACGGTGTGAGCTACTCCGACACGCAATGAATGACCCCTCGTCTGGGCTTTGTGACTCACATATACGTAGGACTCTCCATGAGGACCGAATCTCCATCGTCTACAAGCGCCCTGATAGCCTGCAACGGTGTACCGATATTCCAGTACAGGTCAACTATCAAGGGTGTTGGATACGTACCTTGTACTCCAAGTCTTGAGCTCCCACCCCTATCGTCATTGCCCATCCCTCGCCACGCTTTCGCTTGTGCATGTGCTCCTGTAATCCCAGGATCCACTCCTTCAGTTTTGGAGTGCCTTCCGTTGGTCCGTACTGCAGCGCTTCTTTGAGAGTAGAAGCAGTCAACGTGGCTGTAACTTCTCTAGAGAGGTCGTCTGGA
This sequence comes from Xerocomus potaroensis, assembly GCA_038088895.1. Taxonomy (NCBI): domain Eukaryota; kingdom Fungi; phylum Basidiomycota; class Agaricomycetes; order Boletales; family Boletaceae; genus Xerocomus; species Xerocomus potaroensis. The sequence goes on along the minus strand of JBBPJT010000215.1, from coordinate 22,365 downwards.
GAAGTAGCCGTGAAGGAGACGGACGTAAAAGGGAACACATCTTCGTTCGGTTTTCCTGCAAACAGAGAAAGCATCCCCGGTGCATTTTCCAAGGGAAAATAAGCCCGGACTTATCATGCAATCATCATGCAAGTGGTCGATCATCGATCATCGATCGTACCGATTGTCAGAGTTGTTTCGTTTCGATGACGGTGGCAACTTAGTCAGGTTCATCGGCCAAGATGGCGCTAAAACTTACTCGTGTTGAGTTTGAGGTCATATGCAACCCTGGATAGGAAACGCTTGTAATACTCCTCGGGGAGGTATTTGACCTTTCTTGATTCTTGTCCATTTACACCATGATTGTCTGTGTGAAGCGTGGAAGCCCCTGATCGGTCTTCCACAGTAGCGGATTTCGTCATTCTGCTTGATTCAGTGGCAGTGGAACACGAATATGAGGCGTACGAGAAACTCCACACATAGGACCGGACGCTTCTGACTAACTTAAGTATAAGCGCTCTTCGCCCAACATGATTTGTGAACTAATTTCCGCCAAGTTATAACCATGTTAACCAAATATCCTCCTGCGAACATTTCAGAATAGCGCATAATCCGGATTACGATGCACTGGGAAAATCGGCCGTGTTCGCCGAATGAAACGAACCGGCCCAAAGTAAGATGTGTTAGTCCACACAACCCACGTGGGCTATAAGGCGGTCCGGTCCACTACTAAGTGTTTCAGATCTCGGACGGCCATTCGTACCTGGGCGATATGTCCCCACCAGCGTTTGAATCGTAGCTGGTAACCGCACAGATGCCTCAACACTACCAGTGCTTCGTTCAGAACATGGATGAATTAAACAGCCCAGCTGAAGTAGAAGAAGCGAGAAAAACCTGTAAATCATACACCCCCGAGGGTACACAACCTTGCAGCAATCGGGTTTCTCTGGTGTTTCACAGAAATCGTTTGTGATTCTAGAGTGCAATGATCATTGCTAATCTGACAAAACGAATGCGCACTCGCGAATAATGCTCAAAGCAGCAGAACGCAATATGCGTATTTCGACGCACGTATGTCAGTCCGCTGAAACTACCCCCCGTCTCGCGCCTGTAACAGCATCACTCTAAACCGTTTCAGTGCCTCGTTGACTTGTTCAGGCGTTGACAGTGAGAATGCCGCCCTCACATAGGCTGTTTTGCGCCCGTCTGGGAAAAACACTGAACCGGGAAGGGCAAGCACATTATTCTCATAGGCCTTCCTCTGAATCAGGTCACTTGAATCCCCATCTTCGTCAGAGTTAAAATTCATGAAGAGCTTGAACCTGGACGAACGCACAAGCTATCAATCTACTTGCCACGTCATGTTTTAAATGTCCAGACCAAAGAGAAACTTACCAAAAGTACATTCCAGCGTCGGGTGTCCTCCACTCTGCGACGTCTCCGAGATGGGTTTGCAGCGCTTTCTCAAATACGTCCCTCTTTTCCCTATAGAAATTTGCCACAACTTCCGCATGGGTCAAAAATCCAGCATACCCCCATTTCTCGACCACTGCTAGTGTAATGGCCTGGACAAGGGGGGAGCCGTGAAGATTAGCGCCGGAAGTCTGATGTCAGACGCGCCAGAAGTATGAGTGTTCAATGCCAACAGGAAGATCACGCAGGAAAGAAAAAGAGAAAAAAACATACATGGATGTTCATAGCATCGATGATAGGTTTTGGGCCTGATGCAAAACCCACCCGCATGCCCGCCGAGATGACTTTGGACAGACTATCGAAGCGCACTACGTGGCCAAGTTCAGGCATCTCAAGTTCCAATCTAAAGTATGAGGGTGGTCGTTCCATTCCAAAGTACAGAAAATAATACGGATCGTCTAGATAAATAGTCCTCACATGAGCACAAATCTGAGCAGTGAGTCGATTACGAACCCTCAAAAATCAAGAAATTATGGTCTCTGGCCAGTTGAAGCACTTCTCTTCGACGTTCCGTTGAGGTGGTCATACCAGTCGGGTTCGAACCAACCTATCGTATTCGCCATTTAAGAGTGCAGTTGGGACAACGGCCACCTAACATACTGGAACGGTGTAAAAAACCTTGGGTTTCTGTTTGCCTTCTGGCCAACTCTCCAGAATAGAGCGGAGGTCACGTGAACAAACGCCATTACGATCTGTCGCAACCTCTGCAAACATGTGAGGAATGCGAACCAAGCACTGATATGATCGTGCTGACCGACAAATTCGCAGTCAAACGAACTAAAAATTGGGAGAAGTCCGCTGCGCAAAGACCATTAGTGACTTGAGAAGTTGATAGCGCCGAAGGAATCTCACACATATACTGGCAACTCGATCAATACGGGGTCTCCGGGATTGACAACAGCATTGATCGCCTGATTAGATTAGCAAGTAAAGCATACGAGAATGTATTGAGCCAACCTTGTAGATCATGTCCTGAGACCCGTTCCCAATAGTAAGGCTCCATCCCTCAGAGGGCTTTCTGCAATGCAAGTGCTCCTGTAGGCCAACAAACCAGTCAACTAGGCGTGGTAGCCCTGCTGTTTGACTGTACTGGAGTCCCGCTGTAAGACTAGGACCAGTGAGGGAAATCGGGATGGAATAGGAATGAGAAGGATCAGTGATTGTGAAGGAAAACGATTCGAAGGGAAACATGGCGGTACTTGGTTTTCCCGCTAGCAAGGAAATCATCCCGGGTTTGTCGTCCAGTGGAAGAAGCTTAGCGACTAAGAGGTTCACATGCCTTCAGCCCTATTGTCGAACGAGAGGGATTTACCCACTTGGGCTGGGTTTCCTTTTCTTCGCAGCATCAGATAGGAAGTACTGATAAGTTTCTGGGGGGGGTTGTTTCCGTGTCTGCATCTTCGAGTATCTGTTAACCTCCCCGTTCAGAACAACGGCTGTTGCAGACATGGTGTCGCCAACAACCTATTGGTGTTAACGGCGTCAAAGTAGCAAACAGGGAAGGTATGACCCCCTGCTTTACATCCCTAGAAGCCTGTGCTGTGCCGATTACGCTCAAGCGCTAAGTCGGTTTCAGAGGACCGAAATGGTGGGTGGTTCTAGTCTACGCAATGGTTATGCATAGTTTCTCTCATGCATAGTTTTTTGGTTGCAGGCGCCACTGTGGCATTTTTCTGGCGGTCGGTCCTTTTCTTTTTATCGCAGCGGGGATAATCAGTTGGCCGATGAGTTCGTCGGTGAATATTTGAACTACAGCCAGAGGATCACGCCGGAGCAACTTGAAACGATATCCCTTTCATGTTTCCTCATTTGCAGCACGAGGCGTGGCCTAACATGCTGTGCAAGAAATAATTATAGGACGGTCGCAACTGCAACCTCCCCAAATCTCTACTTGTCACCCAAAAGCCTCTAGACTTGGTGTCCCCTCACTCTGGACTTATTACGCAGTCCTCTCGTCCCAAACTGATCGAGTGGCAGGGAGTCGGGGTTGAACCTCGGAAATATATGATCACAGACGAGCGCGTGCCCGCGGACACCATGAATCTCCATCGGCCATATTGTAGTATGCACCTGAGAAAGCCCGAGTAAAACAAGACACCCGGCCCAGCATCCATTGACCAGTCAATATCCCAATTTCAATAGCCGGCTGACGAAGCCACGGTTGAATAAGAATAAGTCGAACAAGAATAAGTCGAGCAAGAATAAGACAGCAGCCAGATCTGCCAGGCGTGGGTACCAGAGGCTTGTCAGTGGACTGGCACGAATCTCGTCGACCTCCTCCTCCCATGCGCTGTGCTGCTAGAGGTTGTATCTGACGAATTGAGGTGACCAATTTGTCCCGACGCTGTCCAAGGAACATCGAAAGACTGCACTCCAGTAAGTCAACATTGAAGTTCCTCCTTGGCCCCGCAAGTAGTGCAATACCTTCTGTCATATTCCATTTCGGGCTCCCAGCAGCCTCAAAGCAACCCTGTCACTGCATGGCCGACAAGGGTATTCTCTGGTTACACTTTTCCGGCAAATAATGCCCCCAGAGGCCCTTCGATGCATAGTGAATAATTGAATAGCCTGTCACACGTAAGCCAAATAGACTTTTACTTACTACACCCCATCCGCCCTTTCACCGCTCCTATAGGCTCGTATCATTTGCAAGCATATGCATCGCTTTGCGAGATTCATGCACATGTTCCGGTTTACTTGTTGAACAACGGGCACGAGAGACCAAGGATTGATTTGGTCACATTGTAGTAATGGAAAAACCCGTCCAGATGGTCCAACGCGGGTTAATTCGGGTGACTTCCGATACCACTGGCAAGGTTGTAAAGCACTGTTTCATTTCGGCCTAACAATGGATTGGTCGGTGTAAACGGGTAAAGACATGCGCAGCACGCACCGTCCCGCAATGACTGAGCCACGAACTGGTCGACAAACACACGGTTAACCGAGCTTGCAACTCGCTGTGCACGCTTGTCACTGAATACTGAGTTGCGAATTTTCACCCGTACAATGTCGACTTGGAGCATGGAACCAAACAAATTGATTATAAGATGACTGGCGCCCCCCAGGGAACGGGGAAATAAATCGACCATCTTTACGTCGAGGCATGCACGTGCACCTCGCTAATTCCCGCCTGCACAGTTCGGGATTTGGAAGTATCTTAATAAGCCAGTCGCACGTAGTGTCTGAGCTGAGGCAGGAGAACACAGCACCTGGTATCCTAGTACGACTGATTAAGTCCAACAACCATCTCACACCATGTAGCGAGTAGCCTCCAAGGACGTGTATACCAATCTGCGAGAGCTATTTCCCACCCCGCTCCTTTAACAAGACTGCTCTGAGTCGTTTCAGTGCTTCGTTTACTTGTTCAGGCGTAGAGAGAGAAAATGCCGCCCTCACATAGGCTGTCTTACGCCCGTGGGGAAGGAACACTGAACCGGGAAGAGCTAACACGCCATTTTCGTATGCCTTCGTCTGAATCAGTTCTCGGGAATCACCTTCCTCACTGGGGTCAGCATTCATGAGGAGCTTAAACCTGTGTAAATGCACAACTCGTCAACACATGGTCTTAGGGAGCCATTAATGATCAACATGAGACGAGCGTACTGCCCGGTACGAAAAACACTTTCAGAACACCACCATGAAAAGCCACTCCGAAAGTCCCAACCGAGAAAGTATGACTTACCAAAAGAACATTCCAGCTTCTGGCGTCCTCCATTCTGCAAGGTCTCCGAGATGAGTTTGCAGTGCTTTCTCGAACACGTCCCTCTTTTCTCTATAGAACTCTGCCACTACCTCCGTGTGGGTTAAAAATCCGTAATATCCCCATTTTTCGAGCAATGCTAGGGTGATGGCCTGCACAAGGGAAGAACCCTGCAGGTTGGAGATACTGGTCTAAATTCAGGGACATCGACCGTGTATTTAGTAAGTGGGCAAACAGGGACATACATGAAGATCCATAATATCGATAATCGGCTTTGGGCCAGACGCAAAACCCATTCGCATCCCTGCAGAGAGAATTTTGGAGAAACTATCGAAACGGATCACGCGACCAGGTTCAGATGTCTCGAGTTCCAGTTGGAAGTATGAAGGCGGCCTTTCGTGCCCTCCAAAGTAGAGGTAATAATACGGATCATCTGGAAAATGACTCTTGTCAACCCACGGACACACGGGCTAGATCCGTACCTTCGAAGATTAAGAAATTATGTTCTTGAGCAAGTTGAAGTACTTCTCTCCGACGGTCGACCGCGGCTGTCACACCAGTTGGATTACAGCCGTACTATCATTTTCATCGAGTGTGTGAGCAACTCGGATCAGAACAATTATTTGACACACTGGGACGGTGTAGAAAGTCTTGGGCTTTTGCTTGCCTTCTGGCCAGTTCTTGAGGATAGTGCGAAGGTCAGTTGAGCAGACACCCTTTTCATCCGTGGTTACCTCTGCCGAGATATGAAAAATAGGTCAAGAGCAAGATAAATGTGTACTAACCAACAAGTTCACAGTGGAGAGAACGGAAAATGGGGAGAACGCCACTTGTGCGACGAGATTAGTGGCGGTGAGAGCAACAACCGCCAACAGAAGCTCACGCGTATACCGGTGCCTCGATCAATATAGGGTCTCCAGGATTCACGACTGCATGGATTGCCTGGATTAATTAGCAAGCACAGTGTGATTTAGATGCAATGGACCAACTTTATAGATCACATCCTGAGACCCATTCCCAACTGTGAGTCTCCACCCCTCGGAGGGCTTCCTCCCGTGCACGCGCTCCTGCAGACCGACAAACCACTCAATCAGACGTGGTAATCCTGCCGTTGGACCGTACTGGAGTCCCGCAGTAAGACTGGTACCAGTGAGGGAAACCGGGATGGAGTGAGAATGAGAAGGATCGGCGATTGTGAAGGAAAATGATTCAAAGGGAAACATAGCGTCATTTGGTTTTCCCGCCAGCAGAGAGATTGTTCCGGGTCTGCTTTCCAGATGGTAAAGCCCACGGACTAGAACCATAAACTTTTCAACTAGATGGGTGGAATAAGGAATGACTGACTTGGGCTGGGTTTGTGTTCCCTTGCGGAATTGGACAAGAAATACTGATAGAATTCGGGAGGCAGCTGCTTTCGTGTCCGGGCATCTACACGTTGGTTGGCTTCGGGAGCGGCCGTTGAGGATGTAGTCATTTTGTATCGAAGGGCACGGTCTGATCACAGTTTATACTCGACTGGTTGGGATCAAAGCGTATGTTACCCCCGGAGCTGTGTTGAGGCAGTTCTTCATCGCATTAACCACACTATGATCATGATCATATCATGCATCAGTCTATCAAGCCAAAAGACTCAGTGCTCTGCCTCGCGCTGATTCCGTGCCACTCTGCCGGACTGGGCGGCGCATGAACATATATCAATCCGCCCTCTTCTTTTATATTGGATGTCGTGGCTGCAAACGAATGAGATCATTTGTGGAGATGATCCGACGCAGTGCACACAGAAGCCGTCACAAATGTCCTTGACGAACGACAACCGTGGCATACGTAGAGCCTCGTGCACTACATGACACTATACACCGAGTAGACGCATTAGCTCCATGTACGCTCGAAAGCGTCAAGTCAAGCCAACTCTCACATCCCAATGCCACCCCTGACAAGTATGAGTATCCGTTCCTTCGTCCTCAACAGGGTGTTGTTGTTGTAAAATCACCCTTGTTCCGGCCGTTTAAGGTGTTCAGGAGACGCTTCTCGAAATGCCACGTTGAATGGTGTCATCGAGCCTGACGTGCTGAGTGGGTTCCGGTTCGTAAGGTCAACCGGGTTCCTGCCACTGACTCAGTTCCTTTGCAACGGTTTGAATGCCGATGGAGCTGGCCTGCAATTGAAGTACTGATCCGCCGTCGAATGGGTTTCGGTTTTACTCAGCGATGGGCTTCACGGTCAACGTTCCTTGTGACATCGAATGTCGCCTACTAAGCTACGCAGCGTGTAGGGAGCATGTTCATGTCCGCCCTATCCGCGAAACCATTCTCTTTAGAAAATTGTCAACACCCGCTTTTCACGCCGTGTCTATTATGTTTCCTGGAATTCTCTCTCGGATCTCTCAGCTAGACCTGCTGTGGAGTCTTCATATTTTTGGTCTGCATCTTTACATCATGAACTACTCGTACGATAATTGCCTGGCTCCGTTTTCCAGGGAAAGCCTACCAGCGTTTTTTTTATCCCAAATTTAATCCACAGGCTTGTCCTCACTAAATCCATCGACATGCCTCGGCGAGTAGTCGTGTCCAACGGCTGGGCACCTTGTTTCCTAAAGCGTACTCCGTTTCACGGCCTCGTTTTCACAAGGGACCGCATTGCGCACGCCATTCCTAGCTCAAAGTTACCCATTGTCATGCTTTCGTTTGCTGATTGCTCCACAGAATTTTCTAGTATCTCCGTTCCCATGCGCGACGAATCCCATTTCCCACCAGTGACGGTCTGCTTGCTAACCTCCAGTCAGCCGTCGGTCGAGGCGTCTTGGTATTGGTAATTTTTTTTTCTTGGTCTTGTGATTGATGCCAATCGGTCCATTTCTTTCATCTCTCCAAGCTGTGGCTGGGCCGAACCGGGCCCTGACCGGAGGCACATGGGAATGAGTTCGCAAAGCAGGTCTGCTGTGCTGCGTCTAACATTCCAATCAACCTCCATTTAGGGGGGGCTGTTCCCTGAGCCGCGGCGCCAAATGATCCAGACCAACGGTTTCTGGTCGGTACGTACTTCCACTTTCCCTCGCGTCCCTACGCAGCAAGGACAACACGAGGTTTTAATACCCCAAGTGGCTTTGACCAGTCGAGGCAATGCACTGTCAGCAGCATATAAGTAAAGCTCGGTTTCCCTTTATCTCTCCACCAGACTACATCCCATTCGACATCGAACCAGTACTTTCTTAACGATGCCTGCGCAACACTTTGCTCTCTTTCTTCCATCGAGACAAGCTCCATTTACTCTTGGCGCTCGCGAGATAAACGAACCCGGACCAGGCGAAATCCTCGTTCGAGTTAAAGCCACTGCGCTCAATCCGAGTGACGCCAAGGTTCAAAAACGAGGTATCTATGTTTCCAAGTATCCAGCTGTGCTGGGAAGCGACGCCGCTGGTGTTGTGGAGAGGGTGGGTGAGGGAGTAACCCGGTTTGACCCTGGCGATGACGTGTAAGAACTACCAAGTGGTGTGGTGCAGGCGCAAAACTAATCTTGATTCATTCATTTAACAGGTTCTTCCACGGCGCATATGACGATAACGACTTGTCAACGTTCCAGCAATACTGCATTGCCGTAGTCGACTTTGCCGCCAAGGTAGGTGGAAGGCCAAACTATCTGTAGGATTTCAAATCACCTTAACAACATTGCAGATCCCCGATAACTTGTCATACGAACAAGCAGCGACACTCCCACTGGGAATGGGCACTGCGGCCATCGGGCTGTTTGGGCGGACTAACGGCATTGGCCTCGTGCCCCCGTGGAAGCATGGCGGAGTGGGGAAATACAGGAACATCCCTATTCTGATTTTCGGCGGCTCAGGATCTGTGGGCAATTATGGTAGGGGCAGATTATATCAAGTCCCGCATGACGGCGGTTCTCACTATACGTTCAGTCATCCAGCTGGCCAAGATGTCTGGCTTCTCCCCAATCATTACAACAGCTGCACTAAAGCATACGGAATACCTTAAAGGGCTCGGCGCCACGCATGTGATTGATCGTTATCTTCCGTTCAGCGGGCTGCAACAGGCCGTGGCGCGGATCACTTCCTCGCCGATAAACGTCATTTTCGATACAGTTTCCATCCGGGAAACTCAAGAGGGTGCTTGGGCATTGCTCGGGCCCCAAGGACGGCTTGTTCTGACGCTCCCTTCGGTTATCGACAGACGTCCTAGTGATCGCAGGGAGATCGTCCTTACAAACGGGAACCCGCATCTAGAGGAAAACTGGGACACAGGGAGACAATTGTGGCTGAACCTCGGAAAATGGCTCGAGAAGGGCGACATACGAGTAAGCACTGCTAGTCCTACAAGCGGAGTTTGAATCTAATAAGCATTCTTCAGCCCAATCAGGTTGAATTGATATCAGGGGGGCTGAGAGGCATTTCGTCCGGACTTGAAAGGTTTGACGGAGGGCGCATCGACGGGGTGAAGATGGTTTCCCGTCCGCAAGATACCGAAAGGTAGAAGATGCCTTGGTCGTACACTCATATGTTGGATACTTAGTTTTTTTTTTGCCTGTTCAGTGGTTATCCCGTGATGTCACCTCCTGTTCATCATGTTATCAAAGACCTCAGAAGGACTCCATCAATGCGAAATATTCGACTTAGAATGGCCACGCGCTTTCTGCGCTCTTTCGTCATGGCGCGGCATGACCCAGCTGATCAACGAGGGGATATGGAGTTCGGGGGTTGGCCACTTAGTAAATAATAAATAATAAACATATGTCGTAGAATTTACAAAAAAAAACAGGATACCCCACGAGGTTCACTCATACACCCACCATTGTACTATGTCTTCTCAAAAACAGAAAGCATTGCTCCTGCAGTCGAAGCAGGGAAGCTTCGCTCTTGCTGAACGCAATGTCCCCAAACCAAGCAAGGGGCAGCTCCTGGTGAAAATTCATGCTGCGGCCCTCAATCCCATCGACTTTAAGATTCAACAGTCAGGGATGTTCATCGAGAATTACCCAGCTGTCCTTGGCGTCGATATGGCAGGTGTCATCGAAGAGGTTGGAGAGGGTGTTCAAGATTTTGCCAAGGGCGACAGAGCGTATGTCCATTTCATCTTGGTCCTGACAATCCTTTCAACCGCATCCGTAGCTTCTCGCATGGGAGCTTCACCAACGACGAGTCCACTTTCCAGCAATACACGCTCGCTGCCGCAGATTACACTGCAAAGGTGAGCGGCTGCAAAGGCCATAGGGGCCTATGACGTCATCTTGTATTACTAGATCCCTCCTAACCTGGACTTTGACCATGCAGCCACTGTTCCACTGGGCTTTGACACTGCTGCAGTTGGCCTGTACTCTGAGCAGCTCGGCGCCGGCCTCACCCCACCCTGGGTAGAAGGCGGTCAGGACAAATATGCCGGCAGGCCTATCCTGATCATAGGCGGCTCTGCATCTGTGGGCATGTATGGTGTGTAAACAACCGGTAGCCCAGTGCAAGCTTGTGATCATTTGGCCAGCTATCCAACTCGCTAAGTTGTCTGGGTTCTCCCCCATTATTGCCACAGCCAGTCCCGTCCATGAAAAAGAACTCAAAGCGCTCGGAGCCACTGATGTTATTGACAGGCATCTCAGCGCAAACGAACTCAAGGCAGCATTGCACAGAATCATTCAGCAGCCAATAGGGCTCGTTTATGATGTCATTGCATCGTCTGAGACCCAGCAGACGGCTTGGTCGGTCCTTGCTCAGGGAGGTACACTTGTACTAACCCTCCAACCCACTGTCAAAGAGGGAGAAGGAAAAGGCCGCTCTGTCATCGCGACCTATGGTAACCCCCATGCGCAACCTAATTTGACCTTGTGTCGTGGATCTTGGAACATTTTGGGCCAGTGGTTGCAAGATGGTGTCATCAAGGTATGTCGAACCTACTTGCATGGGCGAGTGGTTGAACGGTGACCTTTTCAGCCCAACAAGTTCGAAGTCTTACCACAAGGTCTCAATGGCATCACAGATGGTCTTGCCCGAATGGAGGCAGGCAAAGTCAGCGGGATGAAACTCGTCGTTCATCCTCAAGAGACCGCGTAGACTTACTTGAAGTGGCTCAAGTTATTTTGTGCGTGTATGATTAGCAGCGAGCTTGCAGGTCTGTATCAAGTAGCACTTCCGTCGAAGCATTGTAGCAGCATTGAGCCATGATGAATCTTTTTGAGGATCAACTTGGCGAGGCCACTCAGTGGCATGATTCCCATCCAATGGCAGACAAACTAGAACAAGAAATCTACAGATAGTCGCGATCTCGTCAATTCCGTCCATCATGCTTTGGGGTACATGCACGAAAGGAAGACTTTCATTTCCACCCCGAAAATGAAACCGATTGATGGCCACCAGGGAACAACCCCGTGCCAACTGAAGGATGGAATTGAGTCGAGAGTGAGCCTATCGGCACACGCAAGCGAGTTGAAAATCCGACCGAGTAAAACGACTCACACGACAGAGTCATGCTAGGTCTCGAACCGATCGACCGTTATGCGTCAGTCTCGACCCCCGGGTATCAAATGAGGAAGCCGAAAACGTTTGCAATCTATGTGGGAGAAATGGTCTTGTACACTGTATGCCAGGGCCGGGGAGTATGCAAAACTCCCCTAATTTGATCGTATTGTTTTCCAGAGCACAAATCAGTAGTAAGGCGCACGAAAAATGACGTGAGTCTTGGGTTTCAAAATGGGGTCCAAATGAAGGTGTTCCGGATAGGGGGTAGCGGTTGAAATAATAAGGTAAAGGTAAGCATTCGCTTTAACCATACCATAGAACCATAGCTATCAGAGGACAGGCCCACAAAACACGCAGAGAAAGAAGGGAGATGCGCCCGCCTAGAATGTATGCAATGGGCTAATAGCCGAGATCAACAACGAGTATCGCATCCATTAATACCCGAGTTCCATGGAGTGGTACTCTCAGCAGGGGTCAGGTTAACAGCCAAACGCGTTGTAAATGCGCGCGGGAAAGGAACCTAGGAATGCCCTCTGACAAGACAACGTGGAGACCCTCATCAAATGTGATTGAGGGTTAGGCACACCAAGGCAAGGTGTCGGTATCTCCTCTGTCAAAAGGTACGAACTTTCAGATAACGAAAGTACCGTGTTGCTAGGTCAATATTGAACGTGTATTGTAGCTTGGAATAACAAGAGGAATATCGGTTGAGGTTGCCTTTACGTCGGGTGAATGGCATATGGGTTGGTCTTGCGATACACTCCCTTGCTGGCAAGGTTCAGACACCAGACATCGAGGAATCGGGCGTCCCTGTATGCTAGTCCTCCCCCCCCTTCGGCGTTCCTACGTACGCATGGTACATAGCCTAGGGGTTGCTAGTTTTCCCACTTGGAAATTAAATGACGAACGTCACCTTGCGGTTGATGCATTGATGTATCACATATGCCAGAATCACGCTTCAAGCAGGCTGGTGGGAGTTCCGTGGGAGCAAGAACACCAGAGACAGTGAAGAGCTCGTACGTATTATTTCTTCATATCGGAGTACTGTACAGACATTAGTAGATGGTGAACCGTTTGGGAGGGAAAGAGCAGCCGTTTCAAGACGCCGATTCTACTGCCACCACCGGTAGGACTACTTGCTAGTTAATACATATGCCGGGTCTGCTATTCATTAAGGGCTAGGACAATAGGATCAATCTCTCCAAGTGCTTTGGTGACGGATCACATGCGGCAGATACGAGCTAGGTGATGTAGTATTACCGGAAGAGTCAGACAAGAAAGCAAGTGAATACATAGCACTAGAAGTGTGGGTATGCATGAAGAGGCGGGCAAGTTGTCGTGCGAAGGGCCGGCTGAGAATAGCTGTCGTTTTTCAGGGTTTGGGTCTGCGTACAATTACAAAAGACTAGGACCGTCATAACGCGTCGAGGCACAGAGAGATAAGCCCAGAGTCGATAGTAGATGCGTACGGGGCCGGGTCCACTAGTAATACCTGTATCTGAATCCCATGCCGAGCCTGGGAGTACAACTTTGCCCGGGGAGACGTCTTTGGACCTCGATAGTAAGCTTTCCATCTTGCCCAAAACGCGCACGGACCGTCGACATGTCGACGTCACCAGCTGCAAAACGAATTTGCCACTCATAATGGCCTAGATGCAGGAGCTAATCAACGGGGCTATCGACTAGGCAAGGCGCTCGACTTACAATCACGCTCCATATGCCAAGCATCTGCAACTACATCCAATCTATCTCCCTTCTTTGCTGCCACAGTGACCATCTCCGGTTGGATCACACGCGGCAGAGTGACAGAGAGAACGTGGCTTGCAGTCGTGCTCTGCACGGTCATGGGAGGAGAGGAGTCCGGTGAGGGCGAACGCCGCGAGCGATCCGTTGGTGACGGCGAGAGCAAGCTCATGGCAGTGCATGAAGAAGTATTGCTATTCGCGGAATTGACACTGCATGTTGAAGTGACACTGCACGCAGAACTCGTACTGCTAGACGACGGACTGGTGGAGGCAATCGGAGGGCAGGGGGACGCATAATTGAAGCGGCTTTTATCCCATTTCGTTTCGCCAGGCCTGATGCGCTGGTTTCTAGCTGAAGTGCGTGAAGAACGCCTGCTGAGGGAACCGTTTGGCACGTCCAAGGTAGACATTGTGGTTTTGCCGTCGCTGGTAGGTTCTTGTGTGAGTGAGTTAGAGCCTGATGCAACTTCAGCCTTAAGTAGCATGTCGAGAGCATTGTGAGAGAGAGATGACGTTGGGAGAGTAACAGACATCGACAAAAACGCTGAGTCGAAGGTCCCACTATGTCGACTGTGACCAGATGAATTGCAACGGGGAGAATGTGGGGCTGCCGCATTGTAGGGTAAAAGAGACCCAACCTGGCAATTCATGTTGCTTTGGACTGCGGTGCGAGGAGAGAAAAGGCTTATGCTACGTCCGCGAGGCGATCCTAACATGAAATTCGAAAGCCATAAATGGGGATATCGGGAACATGGAATGAAAAAATGTGTGCTCTTTAGTCTTGTTGGACTAATAAAAATAATGGAGATATTGTGGCGACTCACCACCCGCGTTTTGATTGGTCAGTTTCCGTGGCTGAGAAGCTTGGTGGAGCCCGGTGTTTGTGACAGTAGCAAACGTGTGCGCCTTGCAGGAGCCACGAGGTATCTTGTGGCACAGGAAAGGTGACGTGGGAGATGAACAGGATGTCCAACCAAAGGAGTCATGATGGTCGAAGTGGTTGATCCGACTCGTGAATAGTGGAACATTCGTGTTTATGCGTAACATCGCCCAGCTATGTCGGGGACTACAGTAAGGATGCCAGATCATCGTGCCTATTATAAGCCAAACTCGCCGGTCATGTTTCGAATACGACGACTCGTTCGGGTGGTATCATCTGGGATTGATAGCTGAACCTATAACGTACAGCCCGAATCAGCTGAGATTCCACGGAGAAAACGGTTCCCTATCATGCACCGGTGGCATACGGTCCCTGAGTGCGATCGTTAATGAGGGCTGTCATGTCATTCGAGTGGAGAGTGGCTCGCAAAGATGCCGGCCCTGACAAAGGTGTGGGCCCAAGCATCCCGGAGACACGTTGGCGCGATAAACGGTCTTATGCAAAGTTGACCGCTAGTACAAACGTCGTGGCGAATGAGTTCGACTAGGGACTTTCAAATACGTTGAAACGAGTCCGAGGCTTTAGCGCACACCTGGAATTAAACTTGCCTCCCGTACCCCATGTCGCTGTGGGTTGGACACTTACTTACGACGTGCTTCGGTTGAATGTCATGTCATCTTAGGTTGTGAAGTAGAAGCATAGCATGTCCCCTTCCCCCAAATCCAGATGGTGTTCGTGCACTGGTTCACTGTTAATCGGAAATGTGAATAGTATTCTTCTTTCGAAATCTGACTTCATTCACAGTCAACAATAGTTGAATAATTATGTGTCAGCTTTACCTGAGCACGCTTCTAAAACTCACGTTTCTGCGAGGGACCATGCCATTGCTGGCTTGTAGGGTCGAGGAGGGATCGTGCACTTTCGAACATGCCGCAAACTGCCGGCTGAGGGCCCGTGCGGCTGCTGATCTACAGCCTCCTCCAACCCACACGCAGTACTATCCGCATAATGCCAGACGTCTATGGTACACCGAATCATCATGGCCACTTTATTCTCATCATATGGTACGTCATTTTTGCGATCAATGGGGCGTGCAAACAGGGACCCTGCCGACGTAGCCTGACCCCCTAATGGACATTTTCCAAAACGTTTTGCGAAATGGGATTCTTAATATCCTCAGTTCAAGAACACAAAACCTATCCCGAGATGTGCATTGCGTGTCCGCCATCCAAGAGTACAGTGGACGCGAACGATTCACCGACCAGGTGGATCCTACTGACCTACATACGCATCATAATTTCAATGTGTTCGTTCATGTATGTATGTATGATTCCATTACTTCCGAGAAGCGACAGCAGAAGGCAGTTCATCGACCCCGATGGGTATGTCATCACGCGGAGACTTGATCGTCACTCTACGCGAACATCCCATGCCAGCCGCTGTAGCAAGTCTGGTTGTCTTGTTGGATCCTGCGTTATTGGGAAAATCGAACCAATGAACATCTAGATTGACGCTCACCCGACAAGACAGTCCATTCCATACTCTGTAAATTGTCACGTGTTGTTAGAGGGCATCCCCCGATCTGATCAAATCACTGGACCCTGTACAATGAAGATCAATCCTTGCCTCACCTCAAGTTCGCACTTCGCACTGTCATGTCCACATCTCCGTCCCCTATTCCCCCGTGCACCGTGATCTCGAATGTCAAACGGCGACGTACTCTAACATGGAAATTATGTGCAACCATCCGGACGGGTCTGAGTTTCCTTAGATGATCCCAACCAATGGCGGGTGATAGCAATCGCGTACAACTGCTGTATGTTGGCTACCGACCTATTTTATGCTATAATCACATTATCATTATTGCAACAGTACCAAAAAAAACAAATATATAAATGGCCCGCGTGAGACGCCACCAATTTCAATGCCTCTTCCAGAATAGCGAATAAAAAAATGTTGATGATGTTCATGTAGACAAGAGGGATGCAAGGCCTGTCCCAACGTCGAGTCAAGTCAACAAGTAGTGAATAATTTATCCTCTTGACCACAGGTCTCGCTTCCTCTTGCGGCTTGGATCCGACCTTTTCCTCGAAGTTACTGACCTTTTCCGACCCACGGGGACATCGTCAATGATTTTCATTACTTCATTAACGAGTTCCGGCTTGATACTAACACCGACGATCAAGTCGAGCACTCCTTCACCAACATTGTTGCTGGTAATGGCTTGGGAGTCATGCCTTACCTGTAGGAGACCTATAAGCATTAATGAGTGAATATCTTATAAGATGGACATTGAAACCCCCGTATTCGAAAATGAATGCAAGGATGTGGACATGACCGTCCAAAAAGCTGATGTTACAGGTATATTGTGGTCCCGTCTTCACCTCCCGCTCGCATCTGAGGGTCAATTACACACCGCAAAATAAATCGCTTGACGGGACACAATGTGTAAACAACCTTCTTGGAGCGCTCATAAACTTTGGCGAGGCCAGGTGCAGTAATGACAGGACGATGTGGGGACGATCCCAGATCTTCCGCTCTATGTTTGCATCAAGTATTCGTCCTCCTCTGTGAACACCTAAGTGCGAAAGCCAATTACATAGTATAAGCGGAACACCGGTAAGCTCAAGTTTGGAGAACATGAAAGGCAGTGAAAATGTCATGGATAGAATTTGATTGGTTTGAACTACTGTGCGGTCCGTTACAGAGCTCAGGGAACTCTCGATCTTGGTTGGCTGGAAGATCTTCCTACCGATTGATGGCCCATCCAGCCGAACAGAGGAACCAAAGGAGGGCTCCTTGTATGCTGCGATGTCCGTGGATACGATGGGGGACGCCTAGAATTTTTGGGGGTAAGAGCAATGCAATGACACCGCTGTGCATTGTCGACTTGTGTCGCAGTCCAACAAGTAGCCTCATTATCATCGGGGTCCTCCTGGACATCATACTCCTCGAGCACCTCCCCATCGACCCCGATCCGTGCGGAGACAGTTCAGCTAGGGAGTCACGAACTGCGTCACGTGGCCGAAGGGGTCATCAAGTAGCGAGCAACACTGTTAGCTATCAACAACATTCAGTCCCGACAACCACCCATCCGCCATTCATGACATCCCCAACCGTCTCAAAAGCTCTACCGGAGCGCTTCAAGGAACTCTCTGAATCTCTGTCGAGCATAAGAGACCGTATGCGCCAGGCTTCTTCTCCTTCCTCGCACCCCACCCTAGTCGCGGTATCCAAACATAAGCCTGCCTCTGATATCCTCGCATGCTATGAATGTGGGCAGCGCGACTTTGGCGAAAATTATGTAAATGAACTGGAGGAGAAAGCCCAACAGGTGTGTTCAATCGTTTAGAGGAGCCGATCTGATCTGAGTGCATTTAGCTCCCGGGTGATATTCGATGGCACTTTATCGGTGCATTGCAGTCCAACAAGGCAAAGACATTAGCAAGTACGTATTGTGATGTTGCAGTCTGCATTCGTACTCGACACTACTTGGGCATCAGCGATACCGAACATCTATGCTATCCAGACAATAACCTCTACAAAGGCAGCCAGCGCCTTGAACAGATCATTGTCGCACGAGAGGACTATGCCACTCAATGTTTTTTTGCAAGTTAATACATCGGAGGAGGAAGCAAAGTCTGGACTACCTCCGCTGATTTCGGTGGAGTCTGCTGCGGGTGCTGAGCTTGTGCAACTCGCGCAACACATCACAACGAGCTGCCCAAAGATGCACCTCCGTGGCCTAATGACGATCGGCTCACTTAAAGAATCTCTCGCCTCGGATGGGCGGCCAAACATGGACTTTGACGCGCTGAAGCGCACAAAAGATATTTTGGAACAAGTTCTTCGACAGGACCCAGCATCCAGGGATAAATGGGGGGTAGACGGTAAACTCTTGTTGAATATGGGTATGTCCAATGACTTTGAGACTGCGCTGAGGGGGGGGAGTGATATCGTGAGGGTTGGGACGGGAATTTTTGGAACTAGGCCGACGAAGGACCAGCACCAGAAATAAATGGATGTGACGTGACGCGACGTGACAGTAATTAATTTGACGCGTCGCGTCTTCGTTTCGTTTCGTTGATCGCAAAAATAATGGTGGGACATGAATATTCAAACTCCGACAGAAGGCAGTCAACTGTGCCGTTCATCGTCGCTGACGACGCCGACGCCGTGCCGAAGGGAGCCACTTGATTGATGAAGACGGCCGATGACAGGGACACGAACACACACCACAGGCGGACTAGCAAACCCCCTTATTCCAGTTGATTCCCAACCAGCTGTGAAACGGAAACTAACAGAGGATTCAAACCCTTTATTGGCTGTAGCAACAAAGAGGATGAAGAAAGAGGTGTGTTTGCTCGGCGATCCTGCGAAATATATACCATTGACCACCCGTAGGTGAACAAGGGCGCGTCCAAACGCAAACGTGCGTCGATTTCCTCTCCTCTCAACTTGGGCACTCACAGTTTACGTCCAGTTATCGGAGAGGAGCAACCGGGGGGTCTGATCATTGTTCGTGCACCCGTACAACAACGCGCCGTATCACCTCGCAACTTACCCGCATCTCAACCATTGTCTGTGACTTCCCACCCCCCTCCTCGACCCCCATCTTCTCATTCACAACCATTGCCCCCCAATTCTTTTGCACCTGGGCCATCGAAACCTCCATTGAAAAAGTTTAAAGCGGATCCCTCTCGGGCTCCGACGAGTGCGAAATCGCGCGAAGTGCTCGCTACGACGCGAGAGGAACCAGAGTTAGACGAGGATGTTCGCCAGATGGAGTCCGAGACGGATCATCTACGCAACCGATCTCGCGCAAAGGGAGCAGTTCACCCATCCTTTCAACTCCCTCCAACCACACCTTCTAAACGACATCCACTAGACGCTCTACAGCCCCTCCCCGAAAGTGAAACCCCCCAAATTGAGCGCAACAAATTGATGCGTGAAGGTCCTGTTCCCCATACACCACAACAGACACCTTCGCATTCCCGGCGGACCTCGATGAGCATGCGCAGTAAGCGAATAAGCACTAGTTTCGAGAACACTGGTGTTATCTGTGAGTCTCCGAATTATATTCTATTTGACCCCAACGTAGCCACATTGTCCTCATTTCAACATATAGCCCAGCCCCATGCGTCTGTGAATGACTCGAGTTTTTATAAACACATCGATTGCGACCTCCCTGACCCACAACGCGCGCGCCAGCTCCTCGTCTGGTCAGCCGCGCGCGCCCTTTCACGATTCTCAGAAGCATCTTCCTCTTCGAACCCTTTAAAACCACCGCCCAAGGCCGAGTCGAGTCGTGGCAAAGATCCGCCACCGCTTGACGATCGCCAGAAACAATTATTTAAGACTGTGCAAGAGGATTTCATTCGCATGTTGGCTGAGAAGAAGATTAATGTGTCTGTATTCAGTCAAGGAGAGGATGGGAAGGTTACGAGAGAGGGTGATTTGAAGCCTAATGAACAGAATGTCAAGAATCGCGCGCGTGAGGTGACATTTCAACAACACATAAATCGGTGGGTTTGTTACTTTACACAATCACTTTCTCCAGCCAAACATATTTTGAATGTTTCAGAGCAGAGGCCGAATCAGAAGCCTGGTCACAAGTGGATCAATTTTACCGTCATTACGAAGCTAGCTCCAAAGCCGACCTTGAGAAACGACGTCAGGCTCTCAGGCCACCTCTGTCCATCAAGGGGAAAGGCAAACAACGAGCCACTCAAGAGCCAGAAGGTGATTGGTCGTGGCTTCTTCCTCGTGGAGAAAATTTTTCCGTTGGATTCAAGGATAAAATTGATCTTGAATTAATTGAGCAAATCGTATCATCTGGGCCCCAAGCTGGGACTGAGTCCGAAGATGCCTTGGATCAAAAAATCAAGGATCTTCAGTTTAAAGTGGACAATCTCTACTCGTACGTCAACTCTGCGGTTCAAGCGACTCACATGGCTCAGGGGGAACTTGATCATCGTTTCTCACTTCTCTCGCTCGCGTTGTCAGCGCGATCGCATTCCCTACCAAATTCTTCATCAACACTCTCTTCATACCTTCTACATACGCGACGCGGACCGAGTCATCCGCCTGGGGAAGGCCCGAGAGATGTTCTCCGCGCGCTATCGCGAATAGACAAGGAAAGACCCCCAGGAAAAATTGGGGACGCCGCTCGAAAGGCGGTAAGAGAGGTGCAGCGGGTGCAGGTAGTAGGATTAGGAGGTGTCGGGGAACGGCGATTAACAGGGCTGACGCCAGGTCTCGGTGCAACACCGCGGAAAGTCCCTGGGACACCGCGACGAAGAGACCGATGATACGGTTTCGGTTTGGCCTTGTGACATCAATGCTGCTATTAGGATGTATTTTTGACGATAGCTCTCCTTGCCTATCGATTTATCTTATTTTTGTATTGTTGTTGCTTTTCGGATCGCGATACTTTGGAGATGTTGTGCTGCTCAGTTGGATTAGATTAGATTATTCCCGTACATACGAGTTGTTGCTCGTCATCGTCACGCCACCTGACACCTGTGACTCGGATTCCACCACGCAGCCTGTTGTTTCTGTTGCCATAACAAAACCAGGTTTGGAGCCCTGATGGTTAGAAAATAAGCCCTCGATGTATATGATGCATTGAACTCCGGGGTGCGTTTTTACCTTTACCACAAACTAGACTAACCCACTGCTCTGATCGATGCTAACTGCCTGTTGAATTCTTCCGTTACACTCTTCAGTGCTTCCATTCTAGCCCTCTCGCACACTGCCTTGTACTCTGGAGCTCCCTTCCATCCTGCCCATGCAGTTTTCTCTAATAATTCCCACCACTCTCTCTCGTACGGATGTCCTGGCGCACCGGCGTACCCCCAAGGTTTGGCTGTGTAAGGCTGCACATAGGGATTCAACATGACCTCTACTGGCGGATGGATAGGCCCAGTAAAATGGACGATCGCTGGTTCCTTCATATCTCCCAGGGAAAGCTTTTCTCTGTCTTTAGAGGTACTTTCTGCGTACGTCCCGAGTCCTTGCGCATTCCACACAAGGCTCAAGGCGACCCAGTCCGATCTGAAGTGGACGTTGAGTGCGTCTTGGTCACGAAACCTAGAGTGTGCCATTTTGCGACAGCACGTTTCGAGCTCTCCGAGCGTCAAGCGGGCCCGCGCAAGGTCGATAAGAAGTACGCCAGCGTTAAAATACTCCCCTTCTGGGACACCCGAGTGGCCCATCGGGCACCCTACATCAGGCGTTGCAGCGAGTGAGTGGCCCATGAGTTCTGTGTTCCATAGTTCTTTCAAGTTTTTGCGCACGAGGATAGATAGAGGACACGCTGAACAGGCAAGCATTTCATCATATCAACCTTGGCCCAGACAACACCCATATCAGAGGATAAAGAGTTTGATGGTAACGCTTCGAAGAGAAGGGTGACATCCGAGCGCAGGGGCAAGGATGCTGCGATCTTTCTTTTGTCTTCCGCGAGCAGGCCACGGTCGATGACGTACCGCGGAGAGCCACCGCCGCTGCCATGGCATATCCAGAGTCGACGGTGAGCGCGATGTTCATTCCATATCCAAGGGCGTCATATATTTCACTACCTGGTTTCAGGAGGAAACCAATGCGCATGGAGGTCTTCTTTTGTAGTTCCATCTGATACTGCTCAGGGTTCACCGATAAGCGCTCGAACTCTCCTTTATGGAGCGCGAGAAAAGCATCAATGCCGCGGCGAGGATGGTGTGGGCTGTCCAGGGGCTGGTCTGGCCAGTTGTAGTCGTCGAGGATGAAGATGCATCCAGGACGTGCTAGCCGCCACGCCAATTCTGCGTCAAGGAATATATCATCCGAGCGGTGCGATCCGTCGATATAAATCCAGTCGAATCCAGCTCCGGAGTTCTTGTTCATCTCTTCCCGCAGCAGGGCGTATAGGGCTGGGACACTGAAGTGGGGAAGAACGCGAGCAGGACGGCCGGTGAGCGTGAGATTGTGGTTGAATTTTCGATATCGCCCGCGTCCCTCTGCTGTTCCCATCAGGTCGAAGTGGTCGATACAGACAATCCCCCCCCCGTTGCGCATAGAGCGGTCAGGATGAACACTGCTGAACGGCCCTCCAAGGATCCAATCTTTAGCACACGGGGCGCTTTGGAGG
>JBBPJT010000214.1:0-38536 GCA_038088895.1 Xerocomus potaroensis | reverse complement strand
TCTCAACTTAGACTTGCAAAAGGTCGTGACCCAAATTCGCGAGTTGCCCGGGCTCTCCCGTTTTCTTCTCTCCTCTCTTCTCTCCGGTCTCCAGCATGCTGCCAGTGGGGGGCCTGTCGTCATCGTGAATGCAAGCCAGTACGGCTGCGATGCACTTATTGTTCCTGTGGACAAGGATCCTGTTCACATCCCACTCTCTGTCACGCAACAACATGTCCAAGAAATGTCATCTCAATTGCGTGCATTGATCAGGCAATCAAAGTCCATGAATATGACAAGAGATCTTGGCCTCTTTCTGCGGGTGCTCTGGGAGCGGGTTGTCTCTCACATCTTTGTTATTCTTCAAGCAACTTATCCACCTCAAACCCGCATTTATTTTGTGGTGCCCTACTGCCGATTTCTCTCTTCTACCTTTGCACGCCGCTTCTCCATTGAGGAAGGGGCAGAAAGGTGTCTCAGATCTGTATATTTCGTCTTACACCCCCACCTTACAAGCCCTCATTCGTGCTAAGTGTTGGCGATGACGATGTCCGAAATAGGTCAGATTGCACGAACATCTTGATACCTCTTTTTGTACAGCTCGATACTTATTTTGTTATTTTGTTGCCAAACGTCCTAAAGTCTTTTTTTTTTTTTTCATTTCTCTTCTTCTTTCTCTTCCCCTCAGTTCGTACTGCGACGACTGAGGTGAGGTCCCTGTTCACATTACCGCACTCGTAGATGTTGACATAACTACCTATAGCTGACGTAGCGTGCTCTAGTCCTACACTAGGCACCTTAATTCCCTAAATCTTACAACTAGAACCAGTGATGAAACTCTTCTGCCTCATTGATCCAATCCTTGGCAACGGACAAGTCAGAAGAGACTGTTTGCGACACATGTTCTAGCTGAGCATAGTGACTAAATACCTCCTCTTTGTCCTCCTCCCTGCCCATTTGGCTGAACCGGGAACTAAGGTGTCTTGCAAGATATCCGAGCATTCTCGATCGATCAAAGTCTCCAGATGGGCAAAGTGTCAGAGCATCCCGGGCGAGCTCAATAGCTTTGTTGAGATCATCAACTCCCTCAACCTGCGTACATCGAGCAGAAAGACACAGAGCAAGGTTGTTTAAAGACGTTGCTCGTTCCGGATGCCCTGGCGGCCGAAGTGTGAGTGCATCTTGGCTGAGGACGACAGCCTCATTTAGATCGTCGATTTCTCCAAGTTGTTTATATCGAGGGAGGAGACACTGCCCAAAGTTGCTCAAAATCTTTGTCCGTTCTGGGTTCCCCAGCGAGCAAAGTTCTAGTGCCTTACGGATAAGCTCGATAGCTTCGTCGAGATCGTCATTTCCCTCGAGCTGGTTGTACCGGGCGGAGAGGAGAGATGCAAGACTATTCAAAGACACCGCCCGGTCCGTATGCCCTGGTGGACAGAGTGCTAATGCATCCCGAGAAAGTCCAATGGCCTCGTGGAGGTCATCAATCCCTACTAGTTGCTTGTACCGAGTCCCGAGAAGAGAAGCAAGGTTGTTTAAAGCCATAGCCCGATGCGGGTGTCGAGGCGAGAAAAAGGCTAATACATCTCGGACAAGTCCAATGGCATTGTTGAGATCATCAACATCCCCCAGGTGTATGTACCGAGTGTGAAAATAGAATCCAAGGACTTCAACCGATCTGGGTGTTCTGGTATATGTAACGCAAGTGCGCTTCGCGAGTAAAAAATGGCCTGATCGAGGTCATCGATATCCCCAGACTGTTCATAATGAGCACTGAAATAAAGGCCAAGGTTGTTCAAAATGATCGCCCGATATAGGTGCTCTGGCGGGCAAGGTGCTAATGCATCGCGGGCGAGCTCGATGGCACCGTTGAGATCACCAATCTTTCCGAGCTTCTGAGTCGGTTGTAGAGATAAAATCCAAGGTTGTTCATATATTTCGACCAGAGTAGGCCCCGTGGTAGGAGAATTGCCGATGATTCTCGGGTAAGAGAAATAGCTTTGTCGAGGTCATCGATGCCTCCGAGCTGCTTATACCGAGAAATGAGATGTACTGCAAAGTTGTTTAAAAGCGTCGCTCGATCTGGGTGCCCTCGCGGGCAGAGCGGCAGCACTTCTTCGGCGAGAACGATAGCCTCGTCAAGGTCACCGATCTCCCCGAGTTGATTGTACCAAGTGGAAAGAAAAAGGCCGAGGTTGTTAACCGATCTGGGTGTCCTCGCGGGTAAAGGGGCAGTGTGTCTTAAGGACAACAGCCTCATGGAGGTCATCGACGTCGCCAAATTTTTGGTAACGAAACCAAATGTGAGCTGTGAGCTGACCCAAAGCATCAGAGTGGTGGGGATGACCGGGAGAGCAGATGACTAGTGCTTCACGATCGAGGGAAATTACCACATCGATATAATCGCCCTCGCCTTCTTCCTCGAAACGCTTTCCGCCTCATCGAGTAACTGTTCAACTGGAATGACCTCAGTTTTCTGTCTCTTTAGCAAAAGAAAGTAACTGGTACCCTTTGAGTCCATGCGAGCAGCTTGGGGGTTTGGGCCGATGGGAATGCTGTATGCGGCCCAGACCAAAGAGATGGCGCTAGTCGCACGGACACTGGAACTACGGCTTACTTACCAGCCAAGAGTGACGAGCGGCCACGAGCGACATATAGTGATCCTTGGAGATAATGAAGTAGCGACAGCGGTGTAGCATGCCATATGTCCCATTTTATCGTCGAGAGTACTTACCGTTTGACAAATTCGCTGAGGTAACAAAGTTCAAATGGAGTTTCAACTAAATCATAACTGCCGTTTCGCCGGAATGCTTTATGTTGCATGCGCCCGCCCTACCCCGCCCTCCCCTCCCCGACATGCTGTTGCGCCTTTGCAGCAGGTGATGGACCTGTGTGGTGGCAGACAGCAGTGTCCAGTAAAAAAGTCCACCACTGGACATGGGATTATAATAATGGCTCAAGGGAGGACAGAAACTACTGTAGCTAATTGAAGATAGTACGTCCCATGCGTGGGGAGTGTACAGCACGCATCCCGACACCAGGCTAGGGAAGGGGAGGCACCCCGTGCTGCGATAAGTCAATTTAAGCTCCGTTTGAACTTTGTCACTCCATGTCGTAACTTTGTTTGGACGTTCAGAGTACCGAATGTCTGGAAATTTCATTTCTCAAATGCTTTCCTTTTTGAACGTAGGATAGCAACTTGTGTCTCCATCAAGCATGATGGTATTGAAACCGCGAAAATACAGACGATTGGACAACTTGAATAAACCAAGATCTCCAAATTCTAGACAAAAACACGACAAGTTGAGTTGTCGACCCAACCCAAAAACAAGCAAATTCCCCCCCTCAACTGGATCCATTATACCGCGCCAACACCTTCTCCCGCACCACATCCTTCGGGCATCGCAGCCCCGTCCACATCTCAAACTGTGCGTACCCTTGCTCGAGCAGCACCTCGATACCCTTTACCCTCGCCCACTGGGCCGCAACGCGGGCAGCGAGCTGCAGCAGTGGCGTCTCGGCCGGTTTATACGCCATGTCGATCACAACGCCGCTCGGCGCGCCGAACAACGTCGCTGGCAGGTGTATCGCGTCCGTCGAGTTTGCACCGATGGTCGTCGCATCGGCAGGCACGGTGGAAACGATTATGCGGGGTGCGTCCGACCATGCACCCAGCGCGTCGATCGCATGCACACGTGTCCCGTTCTCGCCCTTCCCATCGAATGTCGCAGCGATCACCTCCGCCTTGCGCTTTGTCCGATTAAACACGTACACTTCGCGTACACCCAACGTCTTCAGTGCGTATACTGCCGCACGCGACGTCCCGCCTGCCCCGATCACCAGCGCCGTCACTGTCGATGCCAGCCCAACCTCTGACGCATGTCCGTTTACAATTGCCACGATTGCCTTGTAGTCGGTGTTGTCTCCGTACAACCTCCTATTCCTTGATACAATAGTGTTCACAGCCCCAATCGCCTTTGCCGCATCCGACAATTCTTCCAGCGATTTCATGATGTCCAACTTGAACGGGATCGTCACACTTGCCCCACCAAAGGCTTCCCCCCGAATCGTATGTTCAACGTCTGCGTTCAGTGTCGGTGTCTCGAACAACCTGTATACGTGTGGCAGTCCGAGCGTCTCAAAGGCAGTGTTATGGAGTGTCGGGGACATAGAATGTCCGATTGGTGTGCCAAAGATGTAATACTGGCGCGCAGGAAGGAGACCGCACAGATGGAGCGCTCGCTGGATCTCGACAAAGGACAACTGGCCCGGTGCAGCTCTGCTTGGAAGAAGAGGGTGGGTGACGGGCGTAAAGCATGTATTGAGAATCCGCGAGAGTTGGCCCTGCATGCCCATGTTGATCGCAATGAGTGGTTTGGACGTGTGTTTGGAAACAAAAGCTTGGAGTGCAAAGTTGCTCGCAAACGAAGTCGGTGCTAAGATGAGTTTGACAATGTCTCCGTATTGTGCTGCGACGCCGTATGTCGAAGACAAGGTCGGCTCGTCCCACGTTATCCGGCCTGCCCAGTCATGGAATGAAGCAATGATCTGGGAGTTGCCTTTCTGATCGACGATCTCTTTGATGAGACTGGGTGGGAGGGTTGTTTCGACATCGACGTATTCGCATCCAAGACGTAGTGCGAGTTTGAGCAGGTCAGCAGCTTCCTTTTTCGCGCCGTTCGGGAATGCGCCGCCTTGGGAAATTGTACGAACAGTGAATACGATTGGAAGGGCTGTAACGCGTCTGAGTGCGGAAACCTGGTGAGAGACGTACGCATGCGTAGGAATTGGGTTCGTGGGGCCAGCCCCGTAGAGGAGATCTACACGCAACTCGAGCGCGTCTACGCCCATACTGAACTCTGCTATTTTCGCCAATGCGGGGACGATGTCTGGATATGTCAGCGACAAAAAGTACGATCGCACGCCCTGTGAAGCCTTGGCTACATTGGGTGCCAGATTGGGCTTCAACCCGGATACATGCCCAAAGAACCTTTCTACTTCCCCCTCTAGACCGCCCTCGAGCGCCGCATAGTTCCAAAACTCGTATCCAGCACATTGCGCAAACCATGGCTCACGGCGCGCGAACACATCCCGGATTTCCTCGCCGTATGCAGGCCGCTCGCTCTCCTGGTTTAGATAGGACTCGATAACAGATATCTCGCGCTGGACCCAGACAACTTTACCACCTTGTTGCTTCGAGAAATCGATGAGTGCTTCCCGTGCTTCGGGCGTCTCAACGATACCTCCTCCGAGGCTGATCACCCACCCTTTAGCGTGTGTGGACAAAATAGAGCGCAATAGTTCCGCCTCAGCTTTTCGGAAGGCTGGCCACCCATGGTTCTCGACATACGCCCGCAAAGACGGTGGATGCAAAGAGGAAAAGTGGGCGTCAAAATCGAGGAGGGGGAGAGAGAAAGCATGGGAAGCGACGGCGCCGATGTGAGACTTGCCGGAACCACGCATACCAATAAGGAGGATCGATGGCGTCGCCGACGGTGTGAGTGTCTTGGGTGGACCTGATGTCGTATCTATTGCGGGAGGCGGGCGAGGCATTTCTACACCTCGGACTTGTATACCGATCTGCATAGTGCATTGAATCAGCGAGAATAGGAGTACGCGTGCTGAATACCTTGTTCTCCAGGTCATCCCACCAATTGGGCCACGTCTTCTCAACGCAGCGTTTCTCCTCAATGATGGTTCCATCGACAACTGTAGCAAGTACCGAAAATGCCATCGCAACACGATGATCGTCGTAACAATGAACCGAGGCACCACGCTTGAGCCTCGAAAGCGGCCGTCCATAGACGATGATCCCGTCCTCAAACTCGTCCGTCTTGACTCCAAATTTGGCTGCACGGGTGTCAGTAAACAGTCCCATAGGCTGCGATCGTTGAACTAACCCAACTGATCCCTCATCGCCTTGATGCGGTTGCATTCTTTGACACGCTGGTTGGCAATCCCCCGAATTCGCAGGACATTCTTTCCTACAATACCTTCACCGCCGAGCCCATCATCTGTTGCGACAGCGCCTACGACGGCGGCAGTCAAAAACGCGTCGGTCATGGGCTCCATGTCTACCTCGCCCATAGCCTTAAGAGTCCCGATTGGAGGTCCCGTGACGGTCGTTTCCGTGGCAGTCTGGACGACGGTGCAACCCATTGGCTCAAGAACTTCTTTAGCAAAGCGCGCGTCACCTTGGAGGGATGAGGAACCAATTGAAACTAGCGTGCAGGCTGTGCCAGTGATGGCAGCGATAGCAAGCGGGTATGTCGCGCTCGACGCATCCGACTCTATCGTGAAAACGCCCGATTCTGGAACGACATATACCCCGCGCGGGATATCGTACACATTGAGCAACGCGCCCGTCTCCGGGTCGCGTTTGCGAGTGACATGGATACCGAAGTCACGCATAAGGGCGATAGTCATATCAATGTAAAGCTGTGAGATGACGGCTTTTCCAGTGAGGATGAGAGTAGTGTCCTGCTTGGCGTAGGGAGCACAGAGGAGGATTGAAGAAACGTACTGTGAAGAAATGGATGCATCGAGGGTGAGGGTGCCACCCGCAAGACCGGTAGGGGCTATGGAGAGCGGAAGACAACCGGTTGTCCCGAGATAGTTGATGTCCGCGGTAGCATTCGAAAGAGCTTCAACCAGCGATGCGATCGGACGTTGTTTCATGCGCGCATTGCCCGTGATGATAGTACGATCCAGTGGAGACTGGCTGGCGGAGGGCGACACAAGGGTGCAGACAGTGGTGAGGAACCGTGCAGCGGTGCCAGCATTACCGAGATAGAGCTCCGTCCCCGGTGGAGGAAGCGACAACTTACCACCAGATCCGGTGACGATGAGCGTTTCACCGTTATCAGTCCACTCAAATGTCGCTGCCTATAGAAAGATGAGCACGAAAAGAGAAGAGTGAACGGCTGTAAACCTTTAAAGCCTGCAGGGCCGCCATCATGACTTGGGTGTCATCTGAATGCAGGAGATTCTTCAATTTGACAGTGCCATTTGAAAGCGCCGCAAGGACAAGTGCACGATTGGAGATAGACTTGGATCCCGGTGTGGTGAGAGTAACGTGTGGGATGCCCTGTTTGTTGCCGATAGTCGATACAGCGGTGACGGTGGATTGGGAGGGGACAAGTTGGGGGGGCAAGGGACCTGATTTCTCGGCGCCTGGTAGCTCGAGTAACGGGCATGGGAGCGATGGTTTGATGTATCCGCCCGGGGAACCACTGACGATGGTGATGCCGTCTGCAAGGACCTTTTTAATTTCGTCGTCAGGTATACCTGTTGCCCTAAGTTCGTGTGTCTTTCCGATGCGAGACAAGAGAACGACTTTCTTGAGTTTGGAAGAAGAGTTCTTCTTGTCGATGGCCATGCGATCGAGGAGACCACCGATGGACAACGGAAGAACGGTTTCGGCGTACGCCTCGGCCTGTGCGCGCAGGACGAGAGGATGATTGAAGGACGTTGGAAGGCCGTATGATTCGATGCAACGACGGAGCCTCCCTACGCCGACTTGGCCGAGACCGGTTTCGTTGCCACGGCCGCGGGCAATTTCGGCTTCAAGGACCATACCGATCGCGATGCACTCGCCGTGGAGAAGGTGTGGGGTAAGGAAAGCTTCGATAGCATGTCCGATCGTGTGACCAAAGTTGACGAGGTTGCGAAGGTTAGCTTCCTTTGGATCATAGGAAACTATGGTTGCTTTCGTCTTTGCCGATGAGACGATGAGGGTGAGGAGGGGGTGAGAAGAGAGATCCTCGAGGGATTGGGCGTGTATGCTTGCAAGGGAGTCGAGAAGGGTACCCGAAGATGATTCGAGAAGGGCGAACGCGTCATGATCCCAGATTGCGGCTGTCTGCGGAAGGATGAGGGGAAGTGGTGATTGAGTGGAAGCGACCAACCTTGATAACTTCTGCGAGACCGTTTGCGAGCTCGCGTTTCGGGAGAGAAGCAAGGAAGGCGACATCAATGAATATGTATTCTGGCTGCCAGAAAGCGCCGATAAGATTCTTCCCGAGGGGGGTATCGATGGCGGTCTTTCCACCGATGGCAGAGTCAACCATGGCGAGGAGAGAGGTGGGAACTTGGACGATGCGGACACCGCGCATGCTGGAAAGGGTCAGATGAGTTCGGGAACGAGGGAGACACATACAAGGTCGCTGCGACGTAGCCAACGAGGTCGCCGATGACACCGCCTCCGAGGGCGATGATGACCGAGTTGCGATTGCACTTCTGAGCGAGAAGAAAGTCTTCTATGGCGGCTTTGCCCTGCCTAGACTTTGTTGTCTCGCCCGGTGGGATGACATGGGAGATGAAACGAGGAGCAGAGGCAGGATCTGGGAAAGCGCGGTTGATGTGGGATGCAAAGGTTTGCTGGAAGAGAGAGAGATAGAGTGGAGCGATGTTTGTGTCTGTGATGAGGATGTATGCGTCTGCGGGCAGATCAGTGATGAGCGTGCGTGCGATGTGGTTATGGAGATGGAAACCACAGTGAATGGCATCTCTGCCGAGGATGGGGATAAAGTGCACCATGGCTGATGTTCAGTTCGGATATTCGCCTATTTGTATCGCTCCCGGCTGAATCCCAGATTAAAACCTCGGGTCTCTGTCGCTCTCATCCCCATCGAAGAATGCTCCCGCGTTTGCTCGTTCGTTCGTTCTCTTCATCACCCCGACCGAGCAATCGCTTGTTCATCATCGTCGGTCGCGTCACTCTCTTCTCCGTCGTCGCAGGTCTCTCTTCTTCCCATTGCCGCCCATCCCCGCTCACCACCACTCACAGCGACCGGCACCCTCTACTACGTCTCCAACAAGGAGCGTCATCCCGGCCCACAACTTCCATTCGACCCCGAAAAAAAGACACTCGTCGTACTCGGCAGCGGTTGGGGCGCAACAAGCCTCCTTAAACATCTCGACACTGCCGACTACAACACCGTTTGTCTCTCTCTTATCCCCCTTCCTTCTCTCATACCCGCTCAGGTTGTCATCAGTCCGAAAAACTATTTCCTTTTCACGCCTCTCCTGCCTTCTGTCGCAGTCGGCACCCTCGGCCCACGTTCCATTCTACAGCGTACGTACCAGTCGTCTTTCTTTATCTCACTCATCTCCCCCCAGCTACTCGTTTTATAACACGCCACAAGGCCAGAGAAGTCTCCGTCATCGAGGCAGAAGCAACCGACGTCGACGTTCGTCCCTTTTACTTCCTTGTCCATCACGCTTCATCACTTTTCTCTAGCCCGTCAGCAAGACCGTCACTTTTACGGGTATGCCTCCCTCCTTTCCCCCCATCTTCCTGACTCTCTTTCAGATTCATCACCTCTTCGTCCCCTCGAGCCAACGAGCACAATACACTATGACTATCTCGTATATGCAGTCGGGGCCGAAACACAGACCTTTGGTATCCCCGGCGTAAAAGAAAACGCTTGCTTCATGAAGGAAGTCTCAGACGCAGAGCAGGCAGGCAGTCCACCCACTTCACAGATGCCCCTCTCACCCAATCGCAGATGCAAAGACGCTTCTTGGATTGTGTGGAAACAGCTGCTTTCCCTGGTACCACCGAGGACGAAAAACGTCGCTTGTTGCATATGGTATATCCATAACCTTTCATCTCCTCTCCTCACCTGACCTTGGTTCCAGGTCGTCGTAGGTGGTGGTCCCACAGGTATCGAAGTCGCAGGTGAACTACACGACTTCCTCGAGGTGCGTCCTCTCGTTTATCCACCCCAACTGCCCTCACCCCAAACAGGAAGACCTCAAGTCTTGGTACCCCGAGCTCCACCCGTATATGCGTCTTACTCTCGTCGAAGCCCTCCCAAGTGTCCTTCCCACGTTTAGTAAAGAGCTCATCACATATACTGAAAAGACCTTCAAGGAGAGCAAGATCGATATCATGACCGGGACAATGGTATTTACCCACCTTTTTCATATCCGCATCCCTGACATCTGCCAGGTCAAAGCTGTCAGTCCCACTTCGGTTACCCTTAAGCCAAAAGATGCTCCAGAACATCAAGTGGATTGTGGGCTCGTCGTATGGGCCGCCGGAAATACCAGTCGAGCCATTACGAAGAATCTAATGGCCAAATTGCCAAGTGAGCAAACCAACAAGAGGGGCATCTCCGTTGATAGTGCGTTGTTTTCTTACCATCTTCCTGGTCATGGTGCTCACAAACCACAGATCACCTTCGTATGCTCGGCGCGCCGTCCATCTTTGCCCTCGGAGACTGCACTTCGACTTCGTATGCCCCGACAGCTCAAGTGGCTTCTCAGCAGGGTGCCTATCTTGCACGTATGCTCAAGCTGATCGCAAAACGCGATGCTCTTGAAAGTCAGGCCACCGCTCTTTCATCTGCAAAGGATGGCGAACAACTCGATGTGGAGGCAACGAAACGCGTCGAAACACTCAAAAAGAAGATTGGCAAGGTACGATTGAACCCATTTGCATACAGTCATCAAGGCTCTTTGGCGTGCGTTTCTGTTATCTTCGTCTCACATCCGCTGACTACTGCCTTCAGATACATTGGCTCTGATAAGGCTATCGCTGATTTGCCTATATTCGGCAGAGAAGTGCGTCATCTCCTACCGCTCATCGACTTTTATGGACATCATTTTAGTGGACCAGCGGCGGCGTAGCTACATTTTTGTTCTGGCGAAGTGCCTACCTGAGCACCCTCTTTTCGCTTCGTAACAGAGCCTTGGTGGCTGGCGATTGGATGCGGGTCAAGCTCTTTGGTCGGTAAGTGACCTGATGAATCCTGGGATTCAGTGGTATCCCGCTCCACTTTGTGAAGTGAACCTCCGTCTTGTGCGCGACGGCTGCGTAATGAGAACCCATTGCGGTGCTCCGGCGGTGCGCCAACCTATGGCGCGACCGTGTCTTGCATGGCGCTGTCTGTTCCTGGGCAACTATCGCCGATGCGATTTAAGCGCATCACGGAGCTAATCATTTCCGGTTCCTCCTGAGCTACTCCTGTTAGGGGGATATGTGCTAACAACATTCATTGCAGGGACGTGAGCCGTGATTGAAGGCACTGATCCCATGGATGCCGCCTTGCACCGCCGCCCAACCACTGCCCATGATTCACGGACTGGTTTCTATCATGCAGACTACTGTAAATTCCGTCCTTTTCATACGAGATGAGTTATTTAATACGTACGTATTTATTTTACAAGACATAGACTTTGAATAGACATAGATCGATATAGATTTGTAGGCATTATCAAGGAAGCACGTACGCCTTGCATTCCGTTTTGGATTATCTCATTCCCGTGATGCTGCCCATTATCTTACACTTTGATCACCGTGTACGTGTCAACAACGGATCAAAAGGTGGCCGGTGACTAGCTGAGTTTGAGTTCTAAGCGCCTCCGTTGCAATTTTGAGTTTTGGGATCTCATATCTTTTAATGCCCCTCTATCCATCATCCCATCGTTGGCCGTATCAAAACCGAGTGGTAATAGAATGCACTACGACGACACGGTTATGATCCACTGCAAGCATGGGACGCAACAGATCTCGAATATCGTCCTATTGTGATCTATATGTATCTCACATGCGTGACGTAGATTACAAACCACATCTGCCTCGGTTGAACTGACGACGATGGAAACGCATTGGAAACGCATCGGAATGACGAATCGCGAAGAATGACGAGGTCGTTCTTGCGGGGGTCCCTGACACGAGAACGTCGGTTTACAATAGACGCCACATGTCTGTGCTCGACAAGCCAAAAAAAGAGATGTGTTCGGAGTGCTGATCGTACACGGCCAAAAGAGACGAGAGAGACATGTTGATGGCGCTGCGCAAGTAGACGCGTAGCACGGCACAGTTGTGTGTAGGCTTGGCTTGCTGTTTGGGCGGCGGTACGGCGGGTGAATGCGGAAGGGGAACGGTCGACGGCCCGGGACCCAGTGAAGGTGTGCAAGGACATACCACCGCCGTCAAGTTCGACCACTTGTTGCCCACGAAAATCCTTTTTGTCTACCGACCGCGTAAAGCACGGTCAAAATTTTCGCCCATGTAAGCGTCACTAACTCCAGGAAGGTATACAGAGGTATGCTCAATGGTAGTACCTACAGACGTAAATCAAGATCGTTAAGTCGTGAAAAAGAGTCGTGACCATCTTCATTCCGTCGTAAGAAAAGAAATAAAATAAAAAAAGTCCATCAAGGCGTGCACGTCGTCGTGCTCCCGTAAGGTTGTACAACGTACGGCCCCAAAAGCGGCGCCGTCGCACTGACGTCCACATATTTGGGCGTCACACCCTCATACGCCACAGAACCAGACGTAGGCTCAGCAACACCCACCCCGTCCTGCACCGCCCACCGACTCCGCGCACGCAGCCGCTTCCCGTACGCCAATAAAATCACCGCCGTCGGGAATCCGACGCACCCCACACACGCCAACGCGACGCTCGCGTTCCAGATTCCCAGCGCGCTGTACAGCGGCACAGCCAGGCTCGGAAACACCGAGCCCGCAAGGTTCCGCACGGCACAGTTAGCGGCGACGACGGATGCCGAGCGGGTGGGGTAGAGGTCAATGTAATAATTGACCAGGCAGAGCTGTATGAGCGTCATGCCAATCCCTACTGGGATGCCCGACAGGACAGGAAGCAAGGGCGAGCTGTCGGGACGCGCAGTCAGCGCAAACCAGAACATGCCGATCGGGGTGAAGAGGGAAGCGACGAGGATGCCTGGGAGACGCTCTTCTGGAGCAATCTCACGTTTCCCGCAGGACTGCGAAAAGACCTGATTCCTGCGTGCTCGGAGATGTGGTTTAAGAAAGAGGAAATAAATTAAGACGCCAAGGAGGTTGCCAATCCAGGGTGCGAGAAAGACGAGACAAGTCTCCTGGCGAGACATGCCGTAGAGAGAAGTGTAAACATATGGATATGCCTATGATAAATATGAATGGTACATCAGAGGATGGCTAGAGAAAGGTACCTCGAGAAGGAGGAACAAGAGCCCGTAAACGAACGCGTGATAAAGTGTGGTCCAAGTTACGATTGGCTCATGTCGAAGCATGGCTATAAAAACCCGCGTCAAATCGCTGCGTTCACTCGTTCAGAGTATACTCACTGATTGGTGCGAAAAGTGCTCCCTTCCAGATAGTTGATACGTCACGAGTGGGCACAATCGAAATACCTTGCTTCCTTACAAACTTTTTCTGAATCGTAGCAGGTTCTGTCTCGGGGAGGAGTGCGACAAGTCCCGTGATGATGGCAGCCCAGACGGCGATGAACCCCATCAACCAACGCCAGGGTATGAACGCGCCGAACAACGACGCTGGTACGGGGCCAAACGTAGGGGCGCCTTGTAACATGATCGTGAAGAGGGCCACGAGCGGCGCACGCTCGCGAGGGTTGAACATGTCCGAAAGCGAACCGCCATAGAGCGAGAAAACGCCGGATCCGAACAGGCCCGCGAGTGCACGTAACCCGAGCAAAGCGAATATGGACGGTGACAAGGCGGAACACAACGATATTACTGGGAAATATTAAGTGCAACATGGCGACAGACGAACAGAAACCAACCGGTGAATGCTGCCAAACACGTCACATAGACCGGTCTGCGACCATATAATTCACTCAGCGGACCAGATATGAGTGGTCCAAAGATTGCACCCTGAAATAAAATGTCATCAGGCGGGCCATTGTACGCTAGGCTTTTTGACTTGCAAAGTTATACAACCCCACGCCAAGAGTGACAATGGATTCGGTTGTGTGGAAATCATCTTGAATTTGCTGCTGAATGCCAGACTAGGATCTGTTCAGCATGCATACATCAGCAGAGGTGCTGACATCTCACATAAAACGTGAGGGCAAGATCACTATTCCGCGGTAAAGAGTATGAGAACCCGAGATCGAATGCCATAGTCCAGAACTACTCACACAGGTGCAATACAGTTCCAGATGACAAAGGTAATCATCCATCGACGCAATTTGCTCCATTGATGAGGGTCGTGCTCACCGCTCAACACGTACGGAGCAGAAGACATCTATACGTTTCAATGACGGACTAGAAGAAGTATAGATGAATGACGAACAACGAAAACTTTTATACCTGTCATCCGGCACCCTATGTCCCAGATGGGCAGGCGCGGAGGCGACCAATCGCTAAATGTGCTTTCATTCCACGCACCGAGAACGTACAAAGAATGTCGTCAGCTGCCCATCATGGAGCGACCGCGATTTTTGTGATTCGACGGCATCCGATGCGTAATGATGCTGTGTGCTCACTTGCACTTTTCAGGAATGTGCCAGTGTCAGTCATTGTTCGCATCCGCTCGTCAGCGGGTAGAAAAGTGTCCGAAGAAGCCATCGCTCCCATTTACCGGTATCTGAGACCATAGCCGGCTTTCTGGGATAAGTTCACACCTGTTGGGGAGTGCAGAGCTGCGAAGACACCAGTGGTGAGTCAAGCGCCACTGAACAAGTACATACTAAGCGAATTTCAACTTGAAGACGATTAGATACGCGATAGAATTGGCGCATGCCATCATATTAACCGCCCTATGAGGTGGATCCAGGGAACATCAAGCGCCATACTTGATCAGTGTGTCGTACCTCGAACGTTCGAGCACATAAAGGCGGAGTTGCTACCGCGAATGGCCGGCCCTGTACTAGCTCCACCGTCAGAAGAACCGGCAGAACAGCGGAAATGACTCCGCCATAGCCCCACCGACAAAAAATAGTTCCCCCGGCCCATATGGAGCATATAATAAAGGCGGAATGTAGTAAGAAATGCAGGGTATGAGTACACGCTGAGCTACGAATACTTAGGTAAACGCCAAAACATCTGCCAAAAACACCCTCCGGGAATGTGAATCGAATGTGACCCCAGGTAAACCACGTTAAAAGAATATCGTCTCGCCAGGAAACTCTACAGCTATTCCAGATCCGTTCCAGAAAGCGGATTGTGCAAGCAAACACTCAGTGTTCATTGATAAGGACATTCACCAACCAAACGTTCTACGCTCCGCTGTCAGCCCAACCAATACAAGACAACAAAGGACCAGGAAAAACGCACTCTTCATGTATCTCAATGCCCCCAACTGCCCATCTCCTTCCCGGATCTACCGCTGACACGGCCTCCGAAACTTCGTCCCCGATCCCAACAGGCCCACACACACCCACAACGACACCAGATATATTTATATCTGCTTTCACACCTGACCCATACGATACCGCACGCGCAATCACCGCATCCAACACTTTGGCAGTCCTAGGGCGTCCCGCGGTGAGTGTCAAGCCTGGGGGCAAGACGTCTTTTGCAGGCGCGACGTCCGCTGCGCGTGTATAGTGTACAGAAATCCGAAGTGGTGTGCGAGTACTTTGCTGGATTAGTGACCCGAAGAGTGGAACAAGTGGATTGAGGGCGGCTGCACTTCACAATGAGCATCTACGATTTACAAAGAAAAGGCAACGTACAAGGGTCTTGGATGCTCCAGATAAGTTCTATAAGCTTGACCCTGCTTGAATCTTCCCGATCCCTCTGATCCTTACCGTCAACCCCAAGTCTTATGATCCACGCTGACGACTCACCTGTATGAGGTCCTGGATTGCAGCAAGTGCAAAAGTGATCCCACTGCCTCCAACAACAAACATTGCTGCTGAGAAACTCGCAAACACTGAGTGTCCCGTACCACCTGTCAAGTTAAAGTGAGTTATAGAGCGAGCAAGAAAGGAGCCATGCCATACCGTAGGGACCTTCAAGCATCACAGTAACTGACCTACTCGTTTCCCCATCTTCACACCCATATCCAGCAACCTTGGCTAATTCGTACAGCCGATTTGTCCAACCCCCTGCATTCTTGCACATTAACACCAGGCCATCCGGTGTCTTGGCAACGCTTGCAATCGTGAATGGATGCACTTCTGCCCAGCCTATCAAGCCCATTCCAGACGATAGCACACGTATACGGACATGTTGACCTGCCCGCCAGCCCGCGTTTAGAGCGGGAATCTCGATCCGTGTAAGAGCTAGATCGGGAATTGGCCGGATGCGGGCATTAAAAATACGTGTCTTTAGGAGGCGGAAAATGCGATCTAGACCGTACACAGCAGCTGCGGCGAGGATGTAGTGCAACGTGAGTTTTTCATGTGCATACACCTAAACGTGTGCCAGTTAGTATAACGACCCGCCCAAAGGAATAAAACAATACCGTAGGGAGAAACACGACGAAACCAATCAAATGTGTGACGAAAAAGATATTGTAGGCTTTTCGTCGCCAGAACGAAGTCGAGAAAAGGAACAATACATCTATGGAAACCAATGCAGCAAAAGCCATTTTGTTTGATGTAAGTTGCATGTTGGCTGTAAATACGCCCTCGAAAGTCCACCTATAAACTATCGACGGATCAACTTTTACCCTTTTATTAATCGAACATGACTAGCAAGACGTACTATAGCCAATACCATGAAAATTCGCGAGCAAGACCAGCATCAAACCCGCAAAACGGTGTATATAGTTGAGCTAGTTAAGTTGCGAGATTCTCAGCAGTGATGATATACTTGCTGACCGATCCGGACTCACCCTCTCATAACCCACCCCAACGCAGATTCCTACTATGTTATTCTTCATTCCAAGCACGTAGACAAGCGGAATCTGCGACATTGCAACAATGCCCATTCTCACCGGATCGTTGAATGGGTTACTCCCCAAGAAAGATGCATACACAAGCACCGCGGTGTACAATCCCAGTATGAGGGCTTTGCCCACGCTGAACCCAGCATCGAGTCGTTGCCGTAGAAACGCCCCCATTGTTGGCACAATGGCAGACCATGCACGGACATGCGGGGGAAGGTTTGAAATCGGGCTTAAGGTGCGAGTAGAGCCATAACGAAGGAGATTTGTGTGCGAAAAATACGTATGCGACTCCTCGGTCGTGAAGCCGTCTCGTAGATGCTCATGCCCCAAAGAAGAACCGAAACCCACCACCTGAGGAAGTGCGTCCTTTTCGTTAGGCCGTCCTGGATCCTGATAAGCCTGTGGGCGAGAAATTTGAGTTTTTAGTCCGCGAAGCCGAGCAGATCCAAGGCGAATTGAGCGTAGGATATGCCCGTGTCTCCATTCTGCTGCAGAGGAGAAGCGAGCAAGGGCACGGGGAAGGGTTGAGAGTGCGAATGCAATGATGAGTGCGGCGATGAATATATCAATGTGGAAGACAAGAGTGGTAGCGTCAACGGCCATCCCGTAAAGTACAAATGGTCCCTGAGATACAGAAGTCTTGATGTTCGAGGGGAGTGAGTACCAGCACTAGAGACGAAAGCGATGGAGGGCGCGCGGCGCCGCGAAAAGAAAGAAAAGGGGCTCAACAGGTGAAAGGATTGATCCGCTTGATTGTAGGTACAGCGAGCGCTCGAAACTGTAAAGACAAAGCCAATAGGGCGTTGAAGGAAAGACAAGAACCTGTTGGTAAGAGTTGAAAGAAGGATTGTGAATCGTGGTTGCCTCGATGTTATGGGACAATTGTGAATACCAAACGGGGAATAATGATAAGCAAAAGGACCGTGCGAGACATATTATTAGTGGTGGACAACAGGAAGCGGCGACAACGTGTTTGGAACGTGTCCATAGTTCGACGCTTCGAACTCTGGGTTCCTGTCGTTGCGCTTATCTAGTTGTCAGTATCCATAGATATGTAACACCCGCTGAACATTTGAAGGGAGTATGTACCGTAGGGAAATTTTGCCTTTGTCGCTGTCGTAGGATACCAGGCAGGTGTCTTACACTAGGGACGATGCTGATTTTAGTCACGTGCGGTTCCTTAGGAGCTGAGTTGCTGGGCGCTAGTATTTGGGTTGCTTGTCCAATTCTGTTGTCGGTCGGTGCAAGACGCAGCACCACGATCCGAGCAGGGTACAAGAAAGTGATAGAAACGACCCTCGGGCATGTACTGTACAGATAAAACAGGGACTCGGTAACTTGGAAACTAGTGGTTGATCGGTTGTGGGCGCCGACCTTTGTCCGCCCGTAAACATCGCGATCGCGTCCTAATCTCTTTTGCGGCGTCGTCTCGGGCCAATCATCCCAGCGCAGGGTACGAGGGTCGCGTGTTCACGTGTCGAGGATTATTCATGCTTTACCGCACATCGTACTAACAGTCGAAATATCGTTTCATTGGCGCAACTACCCTAGCGAAGCGGGCTGGGCTGCTGGCATCACTAAGAACGGAAGTCGTTTCCGATGAACGGCTTGCCCCTTTTAGGCCGTCTGGTCACCACCAGTCTACCGCCCTGCCTACAGCTCAAGCGAGTGTTGCCCGTCAGGGGATCACTCGTGACCACTAACTGGCATGAAGGGGGAAGGGTAGACACTAAGTCCCCCTTTTTTTCCCGGCTGGCTCGTGAGAGTGGTTCACCCTTGGTCGATAACTAGACCAGTTTGTGGGACTCTCCAATCGGTCATAGCCGCAAACCAGTAGGTGTTTTTATCGCCACCAGAACTCCTCTCTTCGCGCCAGACTGGCCACAGCAATTTCAATTCACCCGAGGAAAAGAGCCCTATCACTATAGGT
Organism: Xerocomus potaroensis; assembly: GCA_038088895.1. NCBI lineage: Eukaryota > Fungi > Basidiomycota > Agaricomycetes > Boletales > Boletaceae > Xerocomus > Xerocomus potaroensis. The sequence continues at coordinate 20,036 of JBBPJT010000214.1, read as the reverse complement.
ATGGAGGGGGTGGTTAGGCCCCAACCTAGCGGTCCAGCCGGGCCGGAATTAATTTAGCCTGTGCTGCGTTCATCGTCCGTCCATCAGCTGATAGTCGTCGTTGCGCACAAGATGTCCGAAACTATCAAACGTGGCAGAGGGCATCCGAGAGGAATGAAGAACAAGTCTAAAATAGAGAATGTCGGTCGTCTGCGCAAGGATGGTCAGCCCACCCGTTTCCGCAGCGTTAGCACTCACTGCTGCACATAGCGCCAGAGGTGCGTTCGGGTCTGTCGCTGTCTGCTTGTACCACACCGTAGGAACTCCCACAAACCGACTTGATGTGGCAGCTAAATAGAATGTTCGCCCACCATCACCTTGCTCGTTCGGCATTACACTACTGCTATCAAAGCCAGGCTGCTAAGCCGAGCATCATCCACAACACACTGGGTCGGACTGAAATGCGCCACCGCCGCTAAAATACTGGCGCACCATCAGAAAGTCGTCCATCGAAGAAACCTCGAAAAGACATGTCGAACGCATACCGTCGAAGTACTAAATGTGAGGGCCGCTGGGGTGTGTTGAAGTGCATTGTGAACAAAATGCGCCTTGTTTTTCCGCTTTATTCTTCCTGTCGTCAGATTCATTCTTGATCGGATCCGCCACACGGCATCACTCAGTGGCATCGGAGTTGCGAGTTCAAGTACGCTGTTTCAAGCAGGAGAATGGGTAGGCTCTTGTTCGACTAACCGCATTTAATGCAAGCAATTATGTTTCGCAACCGAGCAAATGTGTGATCATCAGTTACTGAGCGGAGCGCACGAAGAGTGGAGCGTATGAATTAATTTATCAAATTTCTTCTCAGGAGAGCAGCACAACTACGGAAATGTCCAGCACCCGTCATGATCATGTGAAGTACAACGTCATTCGGCCTGTTCACACACAGAAATTTCAACCCCAGGACCACCCCAAGCCTAGGAACATTGTACAGGTTTTTTATCATTAGCCTTGTTCGGGCGACCTTCATATAGATGAAACAGTATGCCCATTCAGGCACTAATGATTTGGTTACGGAAATTCCGAAACTCGAATCGATCTCCGTCTGAAAACTGCTAGCACCCACTCGGTCATTCGGTTTGCATGATTGAATCTTTCAAGCCTCTGGCGGCAACTATATGCGATTTTGGCTCATCCGTAGATGAGATAGTGCCCGAATGCTCCATGTGAGTGCAGCGCTCCCAGCCCGAGCCATAATTGCTCAAGAAGCACCTGCTATCCTTCTTCATGACGAGACGCCTTCGGACGGCTGTACAAAGTGCACACTAATAATAATGCTTTCATATCATTTAATTGATGGAAATTTTAACAGGGTCCGGCCGTTCGATTTCCCTCGCCTTCTTAACTCAAGCGAATTGGGGATTCTACTAGTATAAAAAGCCTGCCTAGCAATCCCGGAACCCTTTGGTCCTGCTCTCACTGTGAACATGTCTCAGGTTCTATCATGTATATCGACTTTTGGACACGATCCCCGGCAATGGAGCAAGTGGCGACGATGTATAATTGCATTTGTAATATGGAACCTCATTGCACCTGTGTCGGTGTTCTTTTTCATGGTTATGTTTGGACCCGCATTCACCATCTCCCCGCTAGTGAATTAACGCTCACTTGCTATGTGCGTGTGCAGACGACTACCAAGTGGGTGATCCTTGATAAATTCTCGCTCGGTTACAGTCAGGCATACAGCAACAAATCGAAGAGCACTTCCATACATCAGAGTTCATTGTCACACTCGGTGTTGGCCTCTTTAACTTGGCAGGTGCTTTTGTGTAAATTCCCTCCTTTCTTGATAACATTTCGTTAGGGGTCTGTTTTTGGGCCTCTAATCGGCGGTCCGCTGAGTGAAATCTATGGCCGCCAACCTATTTACATCGCTGCGTCTGTAGGTTTCACCCGTATGTCACTTGTTGTCTGATACCGGGAGGTTTCTGACTTTCCATAGTCTTCTCCTTGGCCACCGCGTTGTCTCCAACAATATTTGCTTTGCTGAGTTGTCGCACACTAGCGGGTCTTGCTGGATCTGCGGTTTTTGCTTTATACGGTGGTTCTCTTGCAGACTTGTTCAATCCTGATGAGCGAGGCTCTATTGTGGCCCTATTTACGATCATCCTCCAAGGTGGACCCACTTTTGGACCTGTGCCGTCTTCGCTGCTTAGCACTGTTGTTCACTGGCGCTCCCAGATGGGCTTTATTGCTGTTTGGACTGCAATAATCTCGACAATGGTAATCTGTCTCCCAGAAACCCAAATCGACGCGATACAAAGGAGAATCTATAAAGAAAAAGGATTAGAAATTCCTAAAAACATTTGTTCCCCTCCGCTCGCTGTTGTTTGGAAAAAATCAATTTTGATGCCCATCGGTAGGTTCATGTCCGCATGATTGGCTTACTCACTGGTATTAAATGCATTGCTCAGAAATACTTTTACACGAGCCGATCGTTACTTGGACGACGCTTTATCATACGTTCATCAGTGGGCTTTTTTTTGTGCTTGTTGAAGTAAGTTTACTCGTCAAGGAGACTCCATCCTTCCTCAACTCATTCTGTAGGCGTATCCGCTCGTCTACAACTCGCATTACTCTATGTCTCGTCAGCAGGTTGGTTTGGTATTTATTGCCCCCTGGCTTGGGAATCTGCTTGGTGTTCTTATCTACTTCCACGTGCTCAAACCCCTCTACGAGGCCCGCCAGCATGCCATTTTCATTGAGTTTGCTGGGAAAAGAGAAATTCCACCGGAAGGGCGCCTTCCGGGTGTCTCGGTCGCATCGCTTTTCACGGCTATTGGCATGTTCTGGTTTGCACTATCTGCACGTCCGGGTGTCCATTGGCTAATTCCAGTTTCATCGGGTGTCCCAGTGGGGATGGGCATGACTCTTCTCCAATTGTCGTTGATGAACTACTATATCGACCTCTATCCATCCCAGTCAGCTTCTGTGATCGCTGCGAACTGCGCTGTTCGCGGTCTCGTTTGCACGGTCATCCCTAGCCTTGGCATTCCATTGTATGCCTACTTTGGTATCCAGAATGCTGGCTTGCTTTTGGCCTGCCTCAGCTGCGTTGGATTCCCTATGGCACACATCCTTCTTTTCCACGGGAAAAGACTGCGAGCAGCAAGTAAATGGGCAAAACAAGACGTTGCTGACAATGCTGATCTGGATCCTGCTGCGCCGCTCGTGATTGTTTCTTCTCAAACTACATATGGTGGAACTGATTCCCATCTTTAACATTTCATGGCCTGTTTTCATGCATCATATATGGCCTTCCTTATCTATCAAGGAATACTTGCTAAAAAATACAACTATGCCAAACATTTTGTGTTATTATACTGCGATATTTACCCAAAGGTGAACGCACTACATGTGGATCGTGTGACTCACTGCACTGCACAGAAACACGCGGCCAGGGCCCAGTTAACTGCAACATCGAGTTCGAATGTAGAGTGAGCTGTCAGCTGCAGTCCAGTCATCTAACTGCCACCGTGTAATGTAATCAGATATGACCAACCGAACCCTCGGATCACGCGGATGATGCATTATGTGCGATTAAAGAGCTATCAAATAATAAGCCCACATTTTGAGCGCAAAATGTCGCACAACCTCGTTTCAGTTGGGTCACGCCGATGCCCGCTACTCCCAGGTAGGTAAATGGCCCCCAATAGATCCTTTTGTTGGCCTTGAACGTTTGAACGAGCACATGCAATGGTGTAAAAAGACCCCTAACTCGTTGGTGTGTGCCTTGTTCTTCAAACCGGAGGCAAAGGTGGCATATGATTGTACTCAGGTATCTCGATGTCGATGCCGGACTACTACTACCTGGCTGTCCACCCGCAGTCCATAGACATTCAAGCTTGCTATTCAGACCAAGTACCCCAATATTTGCGACCTCACCTGCCAATCCACACAACACCAGGTGCGTTCAACCATACATCAACTGGGTTTGTTGGCCATCCCAGCCGCAAATTAAGTAAATCCAGTTTCTCATCTCGGCTCCTCATCGTTTTCGGAAAATGGGCAAGGCAGCAATCCACTGGGGATAAATTCATGAGTGCCATATGGCCACACGATTGCCAGCGTAAAGCGGTAACACGTATCCAGATAAAAGTGCACTCTGCACGCACTGTATTCTTGCGGTTCCCGTAGCCCCTTCTTTCCGGCCTTGCTTCTTCGTTGGTTTTGTCCACCTAATTGGCTCGCTGAAGTTTGTGACTACTTATATTCTTCTGCCCCCCCTTCCACCACTCATCTCCTCAAGCAACCCGAAGAATCTTTGCCTGCTTCGACTTCTGTACCAATGGTTTCCGATAGCAACTTGGTGCGCGAATTGGAGGTTCTCATCCTCATCGTTATCCTCTTCTTCTTCTTGTTAAATGTTCCGCACACACTGGTGTACATTGCAAACCATCGCTCTCAAGTTTTCCACGGCTACCTCCTACGATACACCTCCCAATTGAGAATATCCGAACCTTCTTCTGGAATGACACCCCAGTCGACGGAAAAAGAGGAAGCACAAGTGTTTTCTGTTTCTGCCTCCGGACCGGTTACCGCCCCCAAACAGCCCTGGCACTTCCCTATATATCTATCGCGAAGACATCCTGTGGTGGATTTCATGGAATATCGAATCATCGGAAATTACACCCTCGTGCAGATTCTTTTGATGGCGGGTTATTCTGCCGCGATCTTTTGTGCTGCGTTTTATGTATCCAACCCGTTTTCCAATCCCAAACGCAGTGGATGGGTCATCATATCTCAGATCCCCCTTGTGTATGCCTTGGCGACGAAGAATAATATAATCGGCTTACTCGCCGGCGCTGGTTATGAAAGGGTTTGTATTTTGATATTAAATAACTTTAAACTGGAGTACCTGAGCCAACCCTTTCACCAGTTAAATTATCTTCATCGTCACGTCGGGCGACTGATCGTCGTTGGAGCAAACGTCCACGCGATCGGCTACAGTACGTTATCTCCCCCTTTGGACCGGTAGAATGACGTCTCAAACCCACATCGTGTTCTGCCACAGCATACAAATGGACGTTGGCGGGCAGGTTTTTGAAAAATATTTCTAGGCCAAACATTCTCTACGGAGCCGTGGCTCTGCTCTGTTTCGATCTCCTTGGTTTTTTATCGGTACGCTCCGTCCGGAATAGATTTTACAACCTGTTTTTCGGAACGCACGTCGTCGCGTCGATTGCGGCGTTGGTCGCTGTAGGTGGTTCATACCCTCCAATTCCATAACTTACGCCATTGCGCCTAGGCATTTTATCACCAACCAGCTTGTATTCCTTACGTTATCTTTGGTTCCGTGATCTACGGGCTTGACCACACCATTCGTGCTATCAGGACCCGTTTTACGATTGCAACTCTTCAGACGGTCCCGGAGTTGGAACTCACCCAGATAAACATCCCTTCTTTGAATACTGGTTGGCGCACTGGCCAGCATGTTCGTCTGCGCGTGTTCTCCCCCGCTATCGGCCTTTGGAGGATGACCGAGGTACACCCGTTCACCATTGCCAGTGCGACAGGTACAGAGGATGGCTTGGTCTTGATGTGCAAAAAGACTGGGAAATGGACTCGAAAGCTGTACGAGATGGCACAGAAAACCGTGACCAGTGAGCAAGGTGAAGCGAGGGTCCACGTGATAGTCGAAGGACCATACGGTACGTCTCCGAGTTTTCCAACGTATAGCTAAACCAAGTTGGAATGATAGGTGGTGTCGGCGACACTACGATCTATAACTACTCGGGGGCAATGTTCGTAGTAGGCGGTAGTGGCGTGACATTTGCACTGTCCGCGGTTCAAGAGCTTGCGCTCGCGGGTGTTAGAAGCAGGACACAAGTCATCGAACTCATCTGGATTATTCCCAACCCGGGTTCGTCCTTTTTGCTTTGATTCCGGATGTTGTCATTTAAACCGAGCGGCTTTCAGCTGCCTTGAAAAATTTCGTTCCGTTGTTCACTACTCTTGCGGCTCAGAGTAGCCCTGCTACGTTCCGTGTCTCGGTTTTCTACACTCGCGTCACCTCCCGTTCTCCGGAGGAATTTTTACTCCCACCTGGCATCACGCTCACACCCGGGCGTCCAAGGACGGAGGAGCTATTACGGGAATTTGTGACATCCGTGATGAACAAGGGCGGTACACACGGTGCGTTCGTTGGTGTTTGCGGCCCTGTGTCGCTCACCAAAAACGTGGCTTGTTGTGTGAGAACGTTTGATGCACGCTCGAAGAAAGCCGTTGGTGGCATCCACATGCATGAAGAATGCTTCTTTTTCTAAATGTTTCACGCACGCGGATCCCGGACATGAAATCTTGAGATGAACAAAAAATTGCGCTTACCAGGGGTTCTAGATGATGACTTTTTCTAGATGTCAAGGGGCTCGTAGTCTTGTTTGTTTTACAGAGTAGGTTATCTATTGTATTGTGACAATGCCCACCTTGGGGTCTGCATGCTCTTTGGTGTGAGATCGTTTGTCGTGCGGACAAACCGTGGATTCCAAATTTTGGTTGCCAACCTCGTCGAGTGACACCTGCTGAGGTGTCCAACGTCAAACGTGGCGAATGGCGAATGAGCTTCGTACCTGCTTAATGATCCCAGTTCGCTACACAGCCACATACTGAAGACCACTAAACGCCTCATAGCGCTCTCTGATCAACATGGACTCATACACTCCTAGAACACGTCCGGCGCGAAAGAGCAACCAGACCGTGCCGGATAATCTCCCCATCGACATACAAGAAGCGATGATTCTGGAGGATCTGTTGTATGTGTTGATGGTGAGTGATGGGCTGCTGCCATGACCCAGAAGACCGACTCGAATACGGCAGGGTATCGAGGGAAATTGTGTAACATATCACCCGGATTACTCGCCAGAAGATAATGTCCCTCTTCAAGGCATCCGCTTTGCTGTGTCATCACCATTCGGTACGTCTTTGCCTTACACCGACAGGTTTCCAGACTTTCTGCATCATGTTAGACAACCGACATGCTTCTCTTAGACCCATCGCTTCGCGATTTGACAGAGCGTATCCTTCCACTGGGCACATACTATACGGCAATCTCCGCGTTTGTTGAAACCCGGAGCCACCTCGAGTTTGGTCTTGTCAACCATGCGCTCTGTGCTGCCATCCGGGACATGCTCAAGGTCCGTCTTTGATTATATATACAAGCACTATAAACTGTCACTTTCTTGATGTAGGAATACCAGACCCTCTTGTCTCAATTAGAACATGCATTCAACACGTCCCCGCAGTTTTCTCTGCAGAAACTCTGGTTCTATATCCATCCGACCGTCCACACACTTTCCCTGATCTACCAACTGGTCCTCGAACTATCGAATACAGGTGATGACGACAATTCCTCGCTTTCATCTTCCTCTGTAGACGAAGAGCAAGACGCACGAGACGAGGCTCTCGGTCTGGGTGGCGCAAAACTGAAAGCTGTGCTTTCCGAGATGACAAAATCCTCGTCGGGTGCGGCTGTGCCCGTCAAAGGTGGAGAGGTGCTCACCATCATCTACGAACGGATGCAGGGCATGTCTGGAGACCCAACAGCATGTCAGGTATTCGGTACTCTGCTGAGCGCGGCCGGAGCTCCGTATGCACAAATGCTTCGTGGATGGATAACGACAGGGAGATTGCAGGATCCATACGAGGAATTTTGTGTTAAAGAGAGTAAATTTATTAGTAAAGGTATTTTGGAGGTGGATTACACAGACGAGTATTGGGAGAGGCGGTATATGGTGAGTCATTCGATACATGGCTTGCTATAGTTCACGTTTTCCGATCCATGCAGCTACGCGACGGTTCGACGTCGTCGTCGAAACGGCAGCATGTCGGTGTTCCACCACCAAGGACTCCGGGTGGTAGGCTACCAGGTGGTGCATGTATTCCCCCATCGCTCGAAGGGTGGAAATACAAGGTCCTTCTCGCTGGTAAATACCTGAATGTCATTCGTGAATGTGGTATAGAACCACAGGCGAGCCAGCATCGGGCAAACGAACAACAACTTTCCATGGATGACCAAAAGTGAGCTCGAACACTGTTCGTCCGCCTTTCTCATGAGTGACGAGTCCCTAGAATGTACAAGTTCTTGGAAGATGCGTATACGCATGCCAATCATACCCTATTACAGCTTCTACTACAAGATCAGCAACTAATTCCACGCCTGCGTTCCCTAAAACGATACTTTTTCCTGTCGCAATCCTCTTTCCTTACACACCTATTAGACCTCGCACATACTGAGCTCAAAAAACCCGCAAAATCGGCTAGCATCGTAAAGCTACAGAGTCTACTTGACCTTGCCCTCACCGGCGAAGATGCGCTATTCCGGGAGGATGTTAAAGTCAGTATCGCTGGTACGGGGTTGTATGAATGGTTGTTGAAAGTCATTAGTGTAAGTGGAGTCATTGGGGGAGAAGACGGGGAAGGCGTGCACGATGGTGCGATTCAAGAGGATGCCAAAAAGGATCGGGATAAAGAAAAGGATGAGAAAAAGCCAATGCTCGGTAAGAGTTTCGCAGTCATATGTGTTGACCTGTGATCTCTCATACAGGTCGTAGCCATTGAAGCCCTCGCACTTGACTATACCGTAAAATTCCCCCTGTCCCTTGTAATCTCGCGCAAGACCATCCTACGTTATCAACTTCTCTTTCGATTCCTTTTACACCTCAAAAATGTTGAGCAATCACTGACGTCGATGTGGATTGAGCAAAAGGCAGTGACGTGGCGCAAACCTGTCCCTAACCATCCCGAGTTTGAACAATGGAGGCTTCGAGTATTGCTACTTCGCGCGCGGATGCTCGCATTCGTTCAACAGATACTGGCTTTCGTCACATTCGAGGTCTTGGAACCTAACTGGCGCTCTCTAGAAGCGAAACTGACCAAGGTGACGACGGTGGATCAGTTACTAAGGGATCACGTCGACTTTTTGGATACTTGCTTGAAAGAATGTATGTTGACGAGCGCAAAGCTGCTCCGGGTACGTGGATCTTGTTACAATGGTACTCCCACTAATGGATGATTCACCTGGCAGGCGTACTCACGCATGATTGTCACTTGCTCTACTTTTGCGCTTTATTCGTCATCGTTCACGAAATCGGCTTCGCAAGCACTCTCTGTCGCTGAATCAGGTGATGGGGATCAAGCTATGGGAAAACGGTGGGATTTCCTGAAAAAGTTTGAATCCAATTTCAACCATTGGTACGTTTGTGTGTGATGCTTGGTGTCGATGTGATCGTCAGCTCAACGTCTCTTCAGGTTCAAGGTACCTCTGATCAGTTCTCCGAGAAGATTTGATTTGCTTAACTCGTTATTGCAGTTTCATTTAGATTGTGTGCAGTACTATGCGTCGAGCGAGAATGTCTCGCTCCTTCCTCTAGTGGTAAGGCTGAGTAGCATAAAGTCCATGACTATGACATAGCGTATGACTGGTTAATCAGATGAGGTTATATTGGCGTGCGAATTCTGCAACTCAATTCGACGTTTGACTACACGAGTGTACGGTCAGTCTTGTCATGAGGGACAAAAACGTCTTCAACATAAAGAGATGCCTGCCTCGCATGGTTTGTCCTTTCAACGCCGCCCTTCGTGACTAGGATGTTGACTCGTAGCCTAGAGCTGGACGTTTGACAATCTTTATAGCGTTTGGGCACGCGCCTTCGTGTCGCAAAAGCACGTCGTTTTTACGCGTACAAACCGTACCCTTTTCCAGCAACGTTGGACCGCGAAGGCTCTCATGCGTGCCTACCACGGGGACTTCATTCCCGAGAAAATGTTCAAGCGGTGGTATCTCCCTGCGACGCTGCCCGATGTGCGTCCCCGTCTGCAAACAAAAGGGAGCGCCAGTTTGGTTTTGGATGAATTTGCTGGCCGGACTGAGCAGATTGAGCGGGCCGAACGCAGGAAAAAGGAGGAAGATGAGAAAGGCCTCGCGCCTGTGGGGAGTTTAATGATGGCTGAAATCGAACGGCGGATAGATGTGTTCATTTTCAGGTGTTGCTTCGCGTCCAGCGTGTACGAGGCGCGAAGACTAGTGATTCACGGCCATGTCTTGCTCAATGGCAAAAAGGTACTCTACTCTTTCTGGTCTGTGTGCATCCTTCATGTTGACGTGATGATTGGGTTGGGTAGCACTCGGACGCCAACACCCGACTGGCTCCGGGAGACATGGTTTCGGTAGACCCTTCAGAGATCAGGTTCTTGCAAGCGCCGAAGCTACCAAGCACACCTGAAAGCGATGGGAGTGAAGACGAGAACCCTCCTGCTAAGGTACAGGTAACACCATCCAAGACAGCCGATGACCTCACACCGTTCCACCTTCCACCCTACGCTTCACCGTTTATCTTCCTTCCTGCATACGCCGAGGTATCGTTCCAAACGTGTTCGGCTGTCTATGTTCGTCATCCGACTGCGCGACCTGGGTACAGCGAGATTCCGACGCCGTACGATGCCGATGGAGAGGTTGTGCGTCTTGCTTGGGAGTGGTATGCGAAACGTCGGCCGAGGACTCGGAGTAAGAGTCAACTACGACGGTTACCCGAGGGCCGCGATCGTCAGATAGGTGGTGTTTGATGGGCTGGGAATGGGCCCGGGTCGTGTTTCGAGATTTCTTGTCTTGACAGTTACACTAAAGGTTTGAGTGACGAGCTCGGTGCAAACAGAATATGAGTCGCATCCAAATCGGTTTATCCACATAAGGTCTCAAGCAAATATCCCAAATGGAGTTGATGCCAGTATACAATCCAATCTGATATGATATGCTCACTTGTCACACAAGCTAATATGATGCGTGTTTGAAGTCACACGGTATATGAGATCGTCCGTCGGAGATTGAAAGAAAGTGTTGTTTGGTGGGGACAATGATGAGCGACAAAGGACTTGGACTGGTCGGATGGACAGACGACCCGTTCGTGCTCAACGCCCTCCTTCTCCTCGTCCCAACCTCCTTCGCAATCGCACTCACTTCTTGTCTCTGGCACCACATTTACACTCCACATCCCTCCTCCATCTCAACTCAGCCCCTCTCCACCCCACAGCCGACCCACCACCAAAGCGACCGCAAGAGCACTCGCTCCAAAGAGCGTCGTCGCAGGGGAAAAGACCCCTTCAGGGATCTCCTCAAGGGCGGGAAAAAGTCAAAGGCATTGCTCAAGGCAATCAAGGTCCCCGTCCACGACACACCGCTCTCCGTTGACACGCTCTCGAACCCGAGTTTGCCCAGCAACGACTCGGCCTCGTCTACATCACGCTCTCACTCGCCAGAGTCCCTCCCAGACCAGGTCTCTCTCACATCGTCTGACCACGCTGAGCCGGATGAACCCGTCCAGAACCACGACACCTCGTTGGCCTCGCCAGCCACATCCACTGGCCGCCCAGACTATATTTACTCACGCCCCTGCTCACCCGAATCAATGACAACGATGGATATTCGGGCAAATCTCAGCTCTGCATCGACGGTCACGGGTCATGATGTTCCCGCACTCACATCCTCATCTCCATCTGTGCCTCAATCACGCGACAGCCATACACCGCTCATGACTGGAGGTGCTTCCAACCCTGTCTGTGCCCGAAAAAGACCGCGCGTGTCAGAAATAGATACCAGCGTCCATTCAGCACTATCAACCGTTGACAGCGTGGAAATATCATTTCCGTCCCTCTATCCGGTTGCTCCTTGCCCTTCCCTATCTATACCCTCACCCACGTGCGTGTAGTTTTCCCTTCCTCTGTCTTTTCCTTGACATCCCGTAGTAATCATTCTACCGATGGTGCTGGTCCATCAACACCGACTAATTCCCGCGGGTCCACGCCCCCTCCACGAACGCCAGACGATCCCACGTATGGCGAGTCTCACATGCAACCTTTTGGCCCAAGCATAGAAGCCACAGAGACACAGCTCGCATCGATGCGCGACGCCCTCGAGGCCGCACGTCTACGCGAAGGACAACTTCGTGCCGAGGCTGAGCAGGCCAGTAAAGAACGTGACGAACTTTGCTGGAGGTGGAACGAAGACGCAGGCGTCTGGAGAAGAAGAGAAGCAGAGGTGAGTCTGGACTGGCACTTTTTTTTTTTTTCCTGTGCACGATCTGACGTTATGCATGCTACAGCTACAAGCCCAAATACACCACCTTGTACAGCAACTCCAAGCATATGCAACAGCCGCACCGTTTCCATCCCCGGGGTTTTCTTCTCCCGCTCCACCACATGCGCACTCGCCCCCAAGATTTCAACACCACACGCTCGCTCTTTTTCCGCTCCCACCTGCAATTCAGGCTCAGAATTCTGCCAGTGCACCTGCACACGTGCAAGCACTGCTCGCTTCCGCGCCCATGCTCACTTCCCATCCACCGGGATATACGGCATCCGGAGGTTTATATCCGGGTCTCGGCGCGTCTCCCTTGTTCTGGTCCGGAATGGGGCTCGCTGTCTCGAATCGGGATTCCATACACGGAGGACGGCAGACGCCTGATTCATCCGCATCAGGATCCTCATCGAGAAGCCAGCGACGACAACGACACGCCAATACTACCTCGGACGAGTCGTCCCTGGGTGACTTGGAAAGCGTGGAGGATGGCTCGGAAGACGAAGATCCCCGGGAAGAAGAAGACATCTTCAGAAATAACGCACTGGCAGATGCGATCTTGAAGCGACCAGAGCGTATCCGAGATCTGAATGGCAGTGTGCGGAAGCGGCCGGCAGTGGGTCACGGTGCGATGCCTGGGTTGGAGCATTCGACGTGGAACAAGTCAGGGTTCACACCGCCGCCCTTGGACACCTCGACGAGCGCACAATGACTTGCTTTTGACACTTGCACTCCTTTTGCTGGCTCATTCCCGTTACCCCTGCTTATACTGATACCCGCATTGTAATTTAAATAGCACTTGTTAGACGGCTCCCTCGTTCAGCTTGTTTCACTGGTCGCACTCTTTTGTTTTTATCCGCTCAATAGGAATACTGTTGGGACTTGCTTTCTTGCGTTTTATTATAGCGAACTGGTTGACTTTTTTTTTATATTTTTTTTTCCAAGGCACACTTGGTGTAGCTTATTATGACTCTTGGTGATGCAGTACAGCATCTTTGTAGCTGGAAGAAGTATATGGAGAAGAAAACGACATTATCATTACAACCATTATTCAGACTGTAGTTGAGCGAGATGAACAACCCAAAGCGATACCTCGGTTACGACGATCCCGAACCACTGGCAGATGTCTCCTTTTGTTGCTGCGCGAGCATTCGCCTTAAGTCAAGAAAAAAAAAAAGAAAAAGTCGTGTTGTTCAATGAACAAATCAAACGATGAAAAAGAGACGGGGGGGGGAACGCACTGTCTGGCAGCCAAGACCATCTGCGCTTTACGTTCCCGCAGACTTTCCTCGCGCTTCTCGGCGGTGTCCTCCCACCTGGCCTTGCCGCCGCCACCGCCGCCACCTGCACTGACGTCGGTGTCGTGATGAGGCGCCTCGGCGAGGTGCTGCTCGAGGTGGTACCGCTCAATCAACGACCGCGGCCGTGTGCTCGTTGCGCTCCCGCTCGACGCAGGCCGTTCTGGCTGTGGTAACCGTACCTGCGTCGTCGCGTCCGACCCCGACCGGGGGTAGAGCGTAAAGTAAGCTGGCGGAGGCTAAGGGGGTAGCGTGAGGTCAACACGTTCTCAGAGAGAGGGGGGGGAGGGGGGAAGGACATTTACCGGTTCTAGAAAACCACGTTCGAGGATTTTGTTCGAGGTGAGTACGACGTTACCGGTGCGCAAGAGATCGAAGCGGATGTTGTCTCTGTCCGGAGGTGGGGGGAGGGAGGGGAACGGGTTGGGTGGGTTGTTGAGGTGTGTGTGTGGAGAAACGGGGAAGAAGAAAGGAAACGTACATCGGGATGTCGGGGAACATGGTGTGGATTTGGTCGACCTGGACGGGTTTCAGTGCTCGGTGTGTGTGTGGAGATGTGGGTGATCCCCCACACGGACCATGTCTTGGGTGACATGTTTTGGTCTAAAGCCGAGTGCGGCCGTGGCTGATCGCGTGTGGTTGGTGTTGGTGTTGGACGAACCTGGGAACGATGAGGATGAGGAGGAGGAGGAAGGAAGGAAGAGACTAACTCGAAGTGGCCCATCGAAAGATGAAGACGATGACGGCGAACGCGACGAGGGCGTTGACGACCTCGCTCATGGCCGTACTCTCGAAACAAATAAATGCGTGGCAAACAAAAAAACACAGGAAACAAAACAAGACAAGAAATTAACACAAGAGAGCCGGAAAGGACGACGACGACGACGAAGAGAATGGTCAGCGTCAAACTCGCACTGCTCGTCTGCGACGATATCGTGGCGCCCGTCAAGGCCGTGCACGGCGACTACACTCGGATGTTCAACACGCTCTTGTCCCGGTCACTCGCACGCACCACTTCCGGTTCAGCGATCGCGTTCACCCTCGACAGCTACGATGTCGTCCAAGACAAGGCATATCCACCAGACGACCTCGAGTACGACGGTCTGCTCATCTCCGGCTCTCGTTCGTCTCATCGCACCCCGTGTCTCGCCCTATCTCATCATCTCTGCCACAGGCGCCTCGGCCTACGAAGACGTCGAGTGGATCAACACGCTCATCGCATACGTCCAGCGCATCCTCGTCGCGAAACCAGCCCTCAAAGTATTCGGTAAACCTCTCTGCCCCGTCCACACACCGCCGATCCACCCACCGCACACCCAGGCATCTGCTTCGGCCATCAAATCATCGCACGAGCCCTCGGCGGGTCTTGCGTGCCCAACGACGGCCGGTGGGAGGTCTCCGTGATGCCCATCGAGCTCACACCGATCGGCAAGGCCATCTTTGATGCTAACCAACTCGTACGTTTGTGTCCACCTCTCTCTCCGCGCGCGCGCGCTCGTCCTGTTGTTTCCCTCACATCCCATCCGCGCGACTAGGACATTCAACAGATGCATCGGGACCATGTCCCGGCACTCCCGCTGGATGCACACCTCCTCGGCTGGACCGACCTCACGCCCAACCAAGGCATGGTCCTATTCGACCCCGCATCCGCGCCGTCACCAGAGACACTCGCATCGGATACACCGCGTATCGATCTGTCGTCCGTTCACGTGCTCACCGTCCAAGGACACCCCGAGTACACCGAGCCGATCATGTCCAAATTGCTCGAACTCCGTGTGGGCATATTAGGTGAAGAGCTGGCGCGTGATGGACAGTTGCGAGCGGGGGGTGTACCCGGCAAGCATCATGCGGATGGATTAGCATGTGATGGAGTGGGCAAGATCGGACGTGCCATATGGCGTGTGTTGGGGGTAGCCTAAGAGGAGAATTTGTCCACATTACTATGGTATCTTATCTCTATGTCAGTACAAACATATCCAGCCATGATGATCTATTAAAAAAACCAAGCATACACCACCCGCACAAAAAAAAAGAAAAAGATCAAACTGGTCATGTTTTGAACACGACGATGAGCACGAGAAGCACGAGAATGAGCAGCCCAATTGTCACCGTCGAAGCTGCACAACAGGTTCAGCATACGACGGAATGTGCGATACACCAACGTACCGTTCTCTTTAGCACCACGGGCAACCCGTGCGAGCTGTCGTCGCGCACCTGCCATCCGCACGTCCGTCCCGTCCAGCTCGGTGTCCAGCACGCCAAGCAAACCCGTGTGCACCTCCAGCTCGTCGTTGATCTGCAGCGAGATATGGTGTTGTCGATGTATCGACGACGAGAGATGATCGAGATGGGCATCTTGATCTGTGTCGTGTCGTGTGAGAGACAAAAAGACATCGAGAGAGAGGGCAACTAGTGACCTTGCATGATCTGTCGTTGTTGCAGCAGTATCCCATCGTCACTCTGGGTCTGCGGGTCATCCGTATATGGCTCGAATACGGGGTCGAAACTCTGTTTGCGCTCCGGCGTGCCTGGCGGTGTGGGTGTCGAAGAGGGGGACGGTGCCTCGCGCAACGGGATACTTGTCCAAGACATGAGCATGAGCATGAGCATAACAAGAGGCGCTAAGGTGTGTGTACCTTTCCAGCTCTGCCTTGCGAGCCTCCTCCTCGCCCAACATGTCTCGCAGCCTCTCGTACTGTTCCCGGAGTGCTGCTATGTCTTCCCCATCGTCTTGGAGTGCAACCACACCATTGCGCAGCGTGCGCAGGTTCGCTACGATTTGTGAGAGATGGAGTGTCGGATGTGTCCGTTGCAGTCGCTGTCGTTCAACCAGCAGCGACAGCGTCGTGTGGGTCAAACCGCTCAACTTTGCTTGCGCCATGACGGACGAGGGCATACCACTACAAAATCACGTGACTAGTCCTTCCTACCTATCCCTTTCTCGTCTTATTCGATGACCCCGGTAACGGAGACCCACGCAGCCCATCCAGCACACGCGCCGCGTGCTCAGAATTACGGATAAACCAACCTGCATAACGTCTCCCAACAGTCGACTCGGCGATGTGGATCATGCTCTGTCTCAACCATCATCAACACCGCCTCAGCATACATCGGAAAACCGCACCTCATCAATCACAAAGTTCAAATCGCTGATCGACATCCACTCCCCGTCAAGCAGACTGCCACAGCCTGCAGGTTGCACCCCATTTCCCACCTTTTCCGCATCCTTGTCTGCACCCGCAGTGATGTTGACCCGCCCGACACACCGGCCCGCGTTCTTCATCACCATCATCCAGCTCAACACTTCCTCCTCATCCACTCCCGCATCGAGAAATCCGGCTAGCTTACGTGTGTCAAGCGATGTGTACAGTTTCAGCAGGCTACGCAGGACTGGCACCGGTGTCAGCGACAAAAAGTGCGCCGTGAGCGCACGCAGGTGTCGGTGTGTCGGATCTGATAACGTAGTGCTCGGCGGGGGCGGCGACGTGGGTGACGATGGTGTCGGTGGGTTGATCAACAGTGCCAATGCAACAGGATCGTCATATGGCGGTCCATTGGCGGTAATGAACTTTGGGCATGCGTACAAAAAGATTTCTTCAAAGGCACTCACACCTTCTTCGCTGTTCCCTCCTTAAGTTCCGTGGAGACGTGCACCCCACAGGACAACACTCACCCTCGAGCCATGCGTGCCATTTGATCCCCATACCTCTCTCGCACAACATTCATCACGTTGTCGTCCAATCGCGTCGGCGCGAGCGTGTTGCATAACGCGAGCAACGCATACATGCGGTCCGCCGTTTTATTGATCTATTCAGATTGCATCAGCTCATGCCGATCGCACCAGACCCAAGCACAGACCTGATCATACTGATAGCTCCGAGTGTGGTATTGCCTCGCCCGCATGACCCAGTTCAGACACCCGGTAAATACCCTTGCCGCATCCGTCACCCTTCTGAGCATCAAATAACACACACCAGCATGGTATGCCGTGCTGACGTGTGCCGCGGTCGGCGCCGTGAACGGCGCCTTTTGACCCACACCCAACCCCAGTCCAACTTGCTCCACAACTTTGAGCGCAAGCGTGAAATCGCCGAGCAGGACATGGACACGAAGCAATCCGATGAGGGAGAAATACCCGAGTTGTCGGTACAACGGCCGTGTGCCATACTCGCCCACGACGTCCCTGTGGGGCACGTCAATCGAATTCTCGAGAAAACGCGGAGGGCAAACGTACTCGGTTTCGTCGTCGGACTTACCTTGTGCGCGGGCCTTGAGCCATTCATTGACGTGACTCTTTTGAATGAGGGAGTAGAGGACGTTGAGGACGCTGTAACTACTCCAGGCTTGGCCACCACCTTCAGAAGCGAGCATCGCGAGTTCGTCGTCCGTCTTATTCGCTAGTCTGGATCGAAAGAGTGCAAAGGACTGGAACTGGTATATGAACTCGTCGATGATGTCCCAGAGCCATTGTGCAGGCAGCGAGAGGGATACGGGACCGTCCGAGTCTATGAAACAAGATCAACGCGCATAATGGGCATCGATGGCGATCACGGACTAAGGAGATAATTGAACAGCTCGCAGCTATTCTCGTACGAATGGAAGCGATCATCGATATTGGGCTGTAGACGGGAGTAGACGTGGCGATAGTAGAGTTCGCGGTAGAGGACGAGAAAGATCTGGTCGTCGTTGACGAGAGGGGCGATGACCTCTGCTTCTGGCCATTCCGTTTTGCTGTAGAATTTTTCTGTGAGACGGTTCCAACCTGATTCGTAGGCGAGGGTGATCTCTTGAAGGTTGTTGTCCAAGACGGCTTGATGGAAGTGGATAATGAACTAGATAATCAAAAGACGGATATGAACGTGAAGCGGTGCAATATGATGATGGTGATGAAAGAACTTGCACGCTTGACGACGTCCGGGATCTGTGCAAATGCGGTTTGCTGTGCGACCTGTGCTTGTACGACCGGATGTGCCCCGTCGTCGAGCTGGAGGATGGGCTCGTCGTAGATGTCGGTTGTGGGGTAAGCGGGGATGGTGAGAGGAATATCAACGTCGTTTATGTCGTCGTCGAGGTCTGGTTCTGCCGCCCACAAAGCGACGCGTTGCTGGGACTGGGACATTCTTATCGAGCGGGCAAATCGACGCTGGTTGGTGGGATTTTTTTAAGGTGCATCAGCATAAAAGGAAAGTAATTCACATCACTGTGAGTCCGGCAACTAATTAAATTATGCGAGTAGTCACGTGTTGTCATCACCACCATCTTATCCGTTCATCCGCTCTCTTTCTCTCTCCCATCATCATGTCCTGGAAACTCACAGCGTCAAAAAGTACTCGCTTTTACTCAGATCTTTCACTGTCTGCTCATACACACTCACAGAACCAAAAGATATCAAAGACAATGCCGTCCTCTCGCGATCCGTTACCCCGATACAGTCCCGGCCGGCAACCCCAAAACCCACCACATCGCCAGTGCAGCAGGCCCACCTTCGCTCCGGAATGCTCACCATTCGCATCTTCTCCGGTCTGTCCTTCCTTCGCACTCATCCTCGCACAGCTCATCCCCACACACAGGTCGCGGCCTCTCGCTCGCCCCTGGAACCCAAGTCCCAGAGGTGATCCAAAAGGCACTCGAATCATCCCCCCCAGCACCGAGACGATCGACGAGCAACCGCGAAAGCCTTCAGAGAAAGCGCAACTGGTGGCTCCCCTATATTGTTCTCGAATTCGACAACAACCAGGTCCTGGTCGACGCCATGGGCGGCGATCTTGCAAACCCAATATGGAACTATCGCGCTACATTGTACGCAGGACATACATCGCCCCCCAGAACACCCCCTCACGTTATTTCTCTTGCAGCGACGTGTCCCGCACATCCAATATATCCGTCTCTGCCTATTTACGTACCGCAGCCGTTGTACACAGCCGGGCAGATATGGGAAACGATTTGCTCATGGCACGCGCTCACATAACGCCTGCCCTTGATGGCCATGTACGTCCATCACCATCCTCCGTGCTTCCATCTGACATCGCCTCCCTTAGCATGCCTCCGACCAGTGGTATCCAGCCACTGCCGGCACTGGCTCTTTCCATCTCAAGGTCGACTACCGACCCACCCGAGCCGAACCTTTGACCATCGAAGCGTTCGACCTTCTCAAGGTCATCGGAAAGGGTTCATTCGGCAAAGTCATGCAAGTGCGCAAAAAGGACACCATGCGCGTGTATGCTTTGAAGACCATACGAAAGGCGCATATCGCATCTCGTCCAGGCGAGATCACGCACATCTTGGCCGAGAGAACGGTCTTGGCGTTAGTGAATAATCCGTTTATCGTACCCCTCAAGTTTTCTTTCCAAAATCCGGACAAACTTTACTTGGTCATGTCATTTGGTGTGTGTCGCGCCTTGCCCATCATGCCAGAATCTATATCGATTGCTCTATAGTCAACGGCGGAGAGTTGTTCTATCACTTGCAACGGGCGTGCAAGTTCGACGAAGGACGCAGCCGGTTCTACGCCGCTGAATTGCTATGCGCATTGGAGCATTTGCACAGTTTCAACGTCGTATACCGCGATCTGAAACCAGAGAACATATTGTTGGATTACACAGGTCATATAGCCCTGTGCGATTTCGGCATGTCTG